>PVIJ01007809.1:0-40000 GCA_004024925.1 Scalopus aquaticus
CTCCTCCTCCTCCTCCTCCTCTTCCTCCTCCTCCTTCCTCTTCCTTCCCTCCCCCTCTCCCTCCTTTTTCTCCTCCCCCCCCTTCCTACTTCTCTGAATAGTCTAAGCAAGTTTAGTCCTAAAATTCCTGATTTAACCCAGAAGAACTGAAAGCTGCAAGTTTGCTCCCTGATTCAAAGAATTCTACAATGATGAAGCATCATCAGTTTGAGCTACCCAGGAATCAGGCTCAGTAGAAATGGGACATGCATGGGGTTTATTATGGAGTGTTTTGGGCATCAGCAGCTGTTGGCGGGGAGAAGAGGAAGCAGGATTGGGCAGAAGGAGAAGTTAGACTGCAGTGCATGCTCAGTGGAAGCCTCACTCCACCCATAAGGAGCTCTGAAACTGGGATAATCCTTTAGGGTCATCTTAACTTGACAAAGGAACAGGGCCTTCCCACCACTCATCACCTGTTCACTGTAGGTGGGCTGCCCCCAAAGTCACATTATGACTTGTTTTGCTTAACAAGATGCATCCATTTTGTCCCCAAAGACACCATTTCATCTTTTTAAATAGCAATGTAGCATTGCACTGAGGATATATTCCTCGATTTCTTTATCTAGTTGTCTGTCAGTGGGCTTTTCCATGACTTCCATCTTGGCAATTGTGAATAATGGTGCTATGAACATAGGCGTGCACAATTATTTTTGTTTTTTCACATTATTTGTGTGGACACACCTGGAAGTGGTATTGCCTGATCATATGTTTTTTATTTTTTGTCTAATCTTGTCAAATGGTTTTTCAGCATCTCTGGATATAATCATGTAGTTTTTACCATTCTTTTTGATTATATGTTGAGTACATTGATGACCTGTGATGTTGAACCATCCTTGCATCCTTGGGGTGAATCTACTTGATCATGATGTATGATATTATTGTGTTCAACTTGCCAAGATTTATTGATAATTTTTCCATACATGTTGATTAGAGATAATATTGGTCTGTAGTTTTCTTTTATGTGCTGTCTTTGTATGGTCTTGGGATCAGGAGAATATTTACCTCTAAAATGTATTGGGAAACTCCTCCCCTCTTGAATTTGTTTCGAAGTATATGAGAAGGATATGAACTAACATCCTTAGTTAGTTCATTCCTTAGGTTCGGGAAATTCTCAGCTAATTTTCCTGAATAGGATATTTCCCCCCTTTTCTGTCCTTTTGTCTTCCGGGATATCAGTTATCTTTATGTTCCCTCTTTTAATGGAGTCTCATATTTCTCGTGGTGTTTGTTCAATTTTCCTAAATCTTATTTCTGCCTCTTCTTCCACTTGGGTCATTTGTACATTTTCATCTTCAGCTTCAGAAATTTTCTCTTCTACCTGCTTAATCCTACTTAGTATGCTTAGCATGTTTGTTATATTTCATTCAGCTTCTTTTTGTGTTTGTTTTAAAAAATAGTTTGATTATCCTTAGTGAAGTCTTTCTGTTCCTAGATTTCTTTTCTTACGTCCTAAATCTACCTTTCTGTGTTTCATTGAGCACTGAGTTTCCTTTTGCTAGTTATTCTAAAACCTTTATCTGTTAAGTCCTCAAATTCTGTATCAGTTACACAAGTCTCTGGACTTTTATTCTTCTCTCAACTTTCCCTTCTTCTGTTCAAATGCTTCTTCTTTCCTAGGCATGTGTGTTTTTCTATTTGTTTTATCCAGTGGGGTGCTATGGCTTTAGTTTTATTTGTTTACGTTTTTGCTTACTTTGATAATGGGTCTGGGAGGAAGAGAAAATTGGAGTCCAAAGACTTTGTTTTAGTCTTGGTGGGAAAGGAGAGCTATTCCAGGTGGAGGGTTTCTTAATGCCTCTTCTCCCCTGGGTTCCAGAGCAGGCAATGGTCACTCTTTCACAGAGATCAAATTCTGGGATCACATCACCTCCTTGCTGCTCCTCTGTATGGTGTGCAATAGGCCTCACTCACTAATCTCCCTAAAGGGGGGGGGAATTGGACGTTGCCACCTGCTACACCAGTAGCCATAGTCTCTGTGACACACCAAAGGCCCCTATGCCCACGTACATGTAGGTTTGTACTCCACCATCACTGAAAAGATTCCCTATACGTGTTCTGTGCACCATATATCTACCTTATCCCCAGCTTTGTTGGCTATTGCCCTAACCACAATTCACCCTTTTTCTTCCTGCATTGCTTCCATTGTAATGGCCTCAACTAATATATATCTGGGTTAGTTCCATTATGCTGTTGATGAACTGGTAAAATTTCCTGTGAAAAATATTTAGTTTTCTCTAGTTTTACTTGGGGAAAGTCTATCAAGACTACCCTGTTCTGCTATGCTGTGCGTGGGGTCTTTGGCTTTTACTACAGTGAAGTTATCATAGTTAATTAGGGCAGAATTTGAGCATAGGTTTATTTATCTGGTGTTTCCTAGCTGCTGACCCAAGAAGAAAATAGATTTGTTTGAAGTTCATTGAGCTATGTTAAAGGGTGATGTTTTTGTAACATAAGATTATGAATTCTATTCCCAGTATCATATGATTTAAATTTAGCTGGAAGCTGGACTGGCTGTGTTTCTTGACCACATATCTATTAAAAGAAAGCCCTGGGCTACTAGAGAAAGCTTGTCACAACTTTTCCCAGTGTTTTGGAAACCTTGAATGAAGGAAGAATATTTGGGAAGTGAGAAATTTTATAGAAATTGGAGTAGACAGGAGTAACAAAACCCACTTCAATCTAGTTAAAAATGTTGATGAATTAATTTGTTCAAATATAACACTTACAAAATTTTGTATTTTAATTTCCATTTAAAAAAAAAACATGAATTTTTCTGATGGCCCTGGTGTGTTTTTTCTGATAAAAGTATGTCTATGGCTAGTATCCTTTTCTTTAAAATGGAAATGATAGATGAATCAGTTATGGCAGTTTAAAATTGGGGACTATAAAACATTTTACATATTTGTACCCAGAAAGAGTATTTTGATAAATGGTCTATGTTTTGAGTGGTCCACCAAATTCATAAGGATTTTATATAATTTCTAGTATTCTCTAATCCTCTGTTTGATTGAACAACACAAATGTGAAAATAGGCCACTAGGGTATCAAAATCCTGAAAGGAAGTATCCATTTAATGTAATGGGGAAGCACATTTAACATTGGAGTTTTCACAGTCTTCTTAGTGATATCTTCAGGAGCCATTAAGCCTCTTCACTTTAATTTAGACAGTACCTCTAACAGTGACTCCGATAAAATTTCATTTTATCATGGCTTATGGCACTGGTAAGAAGCCCTCAACCTCAAAAATGGAGTTCCAAGAGTGACCTGGAAAATTCTCGTTTTCTGTGTGCCTTGGTTAGAGGTAGATCCAGTTCCTGGCTGGTGATCTTGCATCAAAGTATTAAATATGTGGTTCTTTCTTCCAGAGTTGCCTTTTTTTTTTTTCCAGTCAGAAAATGCAATGGAGAAAAGATAGTTTTGCCCTTTTGCATATCCGTACTGGAGAACCAAATAAAACACTAATAAGATTTAGCTTTCCAGCAATATAAATAATTTAATCAGATTAATGACATTATTCTACCTGAGGGGTTCCATAATTAGTGGATTATTGAAGCCACGTGAAAGTTATCTGCCATTAGCACCTGGAGGAATTCCTGTTGTCTTAGACTGAGGAATCAAGCAATATGAATATTCTTGTCATGCAAACTGTAAGGATAATAAGCCCCTGGCATTTTGTAAGCTATATAAATCCACAGATTTCACATTAAATATTTAAGGCACAGGAGGTATTATTTGTTAGGATATAGATAAAGGGAGTTCAACTGCTTCAGCCCTTTTACTCTCCTTTCAGGAAGCTTCTTTCTTTCTTGAAGATCCTGGCCTTTATTATTGTGTTACCCCCTCTTCATTTGTATATTGTTTCTGTTATTATGGAGGTGTCCTTTGGAATTTCTATGAGAAACATTCAAAATATTTTTGCAGAAGGTTTGTCCTTTTCCTATAAATAGGAAATTCACATGAGGGGTGCAAATAGAAATCAATCAAGTTGTGTCTCCAAATACGGCAAATGCTAGAATTCTGTGAAAAGTCTATCTCATTACTTTGTCCCTAAAATATTTGAAAAGGCTTTTTTAGCCTTCTCTATTCAATTTCTCTCATGTACATTTTAAATAACTTGGAAACAAGTTGGAAACAAGACTGGCCTTTAAATGTGGACCTATTATTATTTTTAAAAAGATTTATTCATTTATACATACAAGAACTGGGGTGTAGGCCAGAGGTGTGGAGTGGTGAGAGGATTCACCAGAGACAGAGTGGGGAGCAGAACAGGCGGATCAACTGAAGTACACTGCTGAGGGGAGCAGTGGGCGAGGCAGGAGAGGTCTGCTGCGCCATGTGGGAATCTCCCTGGCCGGGGATCGAACTCTTGCTGCAGTGGCTTCATAGGCTGAGACTTAACCTGTTGCACCACCATGGAGGCCCTGGACCTATTATTTTGCATTTCATATCTTGGTAAGACCTTTCATAGAAACAAAATTCATTAATCAGAAATTAAAAGTAGTGTGTGAGACCATGTGCCTAAATGGCTGGTGTAGAAAATACTGTCACCAGAGTTTATAGATGACACAGCAGTTTATAGATGACACAGCCAATTTGGATGTAGCAGGACATGTTTGTTGAAGTGTTTCCAGACTAGAGCACTTCTTGTTGAGTAAAGGTGCTTCTACTGAATTGAGCTCCATGCAGTTAAGAAAATATATCTGTCAGGTTAAGTCTCACTCAAATGTTTAAGTGGAGGAGAATGAATGGACACATCAACAGGGTTAAGGGAGCCAGCAGGCAACAGTGAATCTCCACAAGGTAGCAACAGCAGAGAGCCCTCACCCACACAGGCCTGAGGGGAAAAGAGGAGGAAGTGGTTGTCAGTTTCCTATGACTGTAGAAGAGCAGTGCCCAAGAAGAATTACAGTGAATTATCACCACCAGCAGTGGATGCAAGTTGCTGCCAATGCAAAGCCGACAGGGCAGTAGCTGGTGGAATAAATACCCCCATCGGTGCTATCACTGTCCATGCCCTGACCCTGACTGGAAGTTAGAGGACAAATGATCTTACTGTTACTAGCTGTGGAATTCAGGTTCCCACTCCACGAAGCAGGTCTCGATGGGTCGGGTGTGGATCTAAGTGGCAAATGGAGACATCCAGTGCAGTCATATTTTAAAATATTTGGCAGAAAAAGTTTAGGTGATAGTATAGGAGTAATCAAATCTCATGCTTTCAGGTATGAAGTGATAAATGGACAAAGGAAACATTTTCCCAGAGTAAAACAAAACTAGAGATACATTGCTTGCTTCAAACATTAGAAATTTGTCAAGGTGGAATAAAGCAATCCAGGACAATAGTTCTATGATGCTGCCTTTGGTGAATCATAAAATTTGTTACTGAGTTTATTTTGCGCCCCCTGGGGAATATAACAAAACAATACCCATCAGTGTGCTTTCTATATTCAAATCATAATTGATCACTGTGAGAATATTAATAAATAACTACATTGAAAAATATTTGTCAGAGTTCTGATATGTAGCTTTAATATATTTTATATATAAATAATATATATAAGCTAAATAGATAAGCCATATATGATATATTTATATATGCTATAGACTATCATTCCTGTTTCCCTAGAGAATTTAAAAAATTACTAGCCTGCTAAAGGCAAGAGAGTGTTTGTCATAATCACACTCATATTGTTTTTTCCTCAGACTGATGCTGGATTATCTGCTGATCTAATGTAATTTGATGGGACATATTTCATAACAGCCTTCACTGGAGTGAACATGTTCTGTAATGGTCCAAAGTTCATGATCAAATACAGAGTTTTTATAAATATTTCTGTGGTCCTGGCTATCTCTGTCTTAAATGTTTTACTGTACAAATCAGTGCAACGCTACTTTCCAATGAAATTTGTTCTCCAATGGGTCATGAATGGTTTAGTTAGTTATTAAAGGTCTTATGATCTTTATTCTCTGCAGTGGCAATAGAAGAGATTTTTGTACATCCCAGATTTTTTTTTTTTTTTTAGGGGAGGTGATACAATTTCTCTTAAACAGAGTTCTTCCTTAAGGAATTTCTCTGGTTTGCTGAAAGAGTTTAAATGTGGACCTATTATTATTTTTAAAAAGATTTATTCATTTATACATACAAGAACTGGGGTGTATCTTTTTAAAAATAATAATAGGTCCACATTTAAAGGCCAGTCTTGTTTCCAACTTGTTTCCAACTCTTGTTTCCACTCCATATTTTCTTACATCCATGGGATATTCTCTTTTATATTCATTATATACTTACTTATCCATTGTGTTGTCATAGTTTTGGCACTTGAAATTGTCCTTTGTCTGCACTGATATAAACTTTTTTTTTTTAAAGGGAAGGAAGATGCTACTGATTTGCATTGTAGTAAAGGATGACACTTACTTTATACTATTATCTCTTCCTTCTGTGTGGAAGTATGAATAAATAAAGCTGAGTGTTAGCATTTGGTTTGTTCTTCTATACAATTAAATTCATACCCTTGATCTCATTTTGCAGATTGTTCCATGGAGTTTGTCAATACAGGCAACATGGAGAAATAGAATTCTTATGCAAATTAGTACTTTCTAAATAGTTCATAGGAAATTCCTAAGTTTGCTGAGATGTTTTCAATGAAGAGCTTTAAGATTGTCACATCAGATTAAAACTCTAGTGGAGATAACCAATAAAATGACCTTGGCATACTTCAGATACATTATGTTTTTGTTTAAGAGGACAGTACAATTAAAAATATTTATGTAATAGCTTTTCAGAGAACCCTGGAAATTAATAGGGGTGATGAATTACAAGAACTTTCAAAAAAGCAGGAAAAAGAGCCTCTCTGGTGGCACACGGGTTAAAGAAACAGCACTATCTAGTTGTTGCCAACCACTGCAGCATGTGTTCCATCCCCGGCCAGGGAGCTGACCTACATGGTGCAGCAGACCTCTCCAGTCTCGCCAGTTGTTCCCCTCAGCAGCATATTTCAGTCAATCCACCTGTTCTGCTCCCCACTCTGTCTCTGGTGAATCCTCTCATCCCCTGCACTTCTGGCCTACACCCGAGTTCTTGTATGCATAAATAAATAAATCTGGAAAAAAAAAGGCAGGAAAAGGTGGAAATTCTCATTGGGCTGGTCTTTGAATTTATCTATAGAATTGTTGCATCTTTGGAGTTACCATGAGGACAGTTCAAGCAACTGGGATGTTACTGGTGGGCAGATAAATTATTTGAGTTATAACATGGGTCTAATTTTTTCCTTCAGTAGAAACTGTAACACATATATCAGATATTTATCACCTTATTTTTTTCAAGTGAACTCTAACTAATAACTAACCAATGTTATCTTTAATCTTCCTGGAGTCATTGGTAGTGTAAATAAATCATTACTAAGGAAAGAATTTTTAAATTTTTTTACCCTATTTAAAATTATGAACTTAATAAATCCTCATCAAATTATAGTGGTGCCTTTTGCTCTGTTAGCTTTCTCAATTAGAAACCCCTATTTTACAGCTTTGTAACTCAGATTTCCTTGAGGCAAGAACCTTGGCATTCAAGCTATTGAGAGAGACTGACAGTCTTTGCTACTATTTGCTCCTGTTTCTTTATTTTTTAAAAAATGCTTTATTTCCAAACTGAACTATGGGACAGCAAAAAAACAAAAACAAAAACAAAAACCTGAAGTATGTTTAGGGCAGCTGTTTTTTTGTTTTTTTTTTTAACCACTAGATTGAACTTTAATTACATAACTGAAGGATCAAAGTCTATGCTTCATATGAAAATATTTTCTGACCCCTTCTTTTTATAATAAAATCTCTCTCTCTCTCTCTCTCTCTCACTCACTCTCTCTCTCACACACACACCCCCACACAAAAGACTCGAAGTTTTTTGAAGTTCCTGCAATTCTGTTGTCTAATCCCATCCATTGATTTATATTTTTAGATCCTTTAGTTACTCTTTAACATCATGGGGATAAAAATGTTTCTATTTAAACATCTTAGATAATTTGCAGCAAGTAGTAATTTGAGTGAAGCATTGAATTGCATAATATTAAATAATTTGGAAATTATACATAAATATTTATCTCCTAATCCTTGGACAACATAATATGTGGGTCATGGACTTGGCAAATCTACCTAATGCAGCCCGATAGAATTTTACCTGTGAGATGATTTTTGTCCAAGATCGTGGAATGGATCAGAATGAATTGGATCAGTCAGTGGTTTTCTACTGGGAAATGTGAATCCAGGGGAAGTTACGAACCATGGGAGTTGGTTGAGAAATTGAAGCCAAGAAATGAACACCAATGGGTAAAGTTGGGGGTAGAGAGAGACTGAAAAAGGAACTGTGTGGAAATAAGCACATGTTAATTGTGTGCATAAATTTTGGAGATAAGGACCAATGTCTATGACTTTTTTTTATATGTGCCAGTGTATATTTGCATGCAGGTGAACTAGATTCATTTAGACACTTAAGTGTAGCCTGGGCATTGTTTTTTCCAAAATATAAGATTTCTAACTTTATTGGTATCACTATTTTCTTTAGAGGATGAGTTGCTATAATATGTCTTGTTAAGGTATGTACATGAGTGTGTGAGTGTATGTGTATATGTATCTGTGTGTGTGTGCATGTGTTTTTTAATTTACATGGGTTTATGGGGAAGGAACCTGTAGTATATCATCACCTTTTAAGTGAGTATGTCAAATATTGTCTCAGACTTGTGGCAAGATTGGGGATATCAAGAGAGTGATTTCGAAGGGAGTTATAAATTCAGGACAAAGCTGATTACTAGACAAATTCATCCAACTTGGGCAACTGGAAAAATTCTTCAGATTATTAATAAAACATCAACTTGTTGGCTAAAAAACAAAATAATGGAGAGTAACTGGACAAGGAGACAGGGATGAGGGAGGGAGGGAGGGAAGAAAGGAAGTAAGGAGGGTGGAAAGAAGGGAGGGAGGGAATAGTTTTTGAGTGCTGGATCTTTCAGACTGATTGTTTGTTCTGGAAGGTGTGGCTGAGAGACTTGCTGGTATTTTGACAATGTTAAATGATGGGGCAGAAAGTAGAGTCCAGAATCCTCAAAAGGGCAAGGTGAAGTGGGGTTAGGAATCTAAAGAGCTGAACCCTAAGAACAAGGGAAAGTGGGAAAAGTCATTTTTTTGGGATTGCAGCTCAACTGTAAATAATTTCAATATCTGAAATCAGAATAACATAAACCCATATTGCCAGTTGTCCTAGGTAAATTTACATCCTCTCTGGTGGAAGCTATCTGGTGGTATTTTATACTTCAAATTGTTTCTACAAGCAATTTGCAAATTGCCTGTAGAGCTTGGCAAACAATAAAATATAGCCAGGTATCTAAAGAGACAAGAAAACTTCAGCAAAAGCAGCAGAGAAAGCAATGTGAATAAATCTAGTGAAGGTCCAGATACTGGAATTGTCAGAGATTTAAAGGACTAATTTTTTTATGTTTATTAAGAGGACAAAAAGTAGACTGAGAATTTTTTGCAGAACGCTGGAGGCAATAAAAAAAAAAAGGAAATTCTAGAATTACAAAGCCAAATTTATGGACTCATTGGTTAGAGTGATTAACATATTAGAATAGATGAAGGGAGAATTCACAAACTGGAAAGTAGATCAGGAGAAAATATCTAGAAGAAAGTAGTGATGATAAAAAGACAAAAAAATACAGAAAACAGGTAAAAGACGAAGATTGACATAACTGGAATCATGAAGGGATAATGGTTGACAGGTATTCGAAACCTAATTAAAGACATCAAGTCACATACTCAAGAACTGCTATTTTAGCAGAATAAATAAAGAAATCTATCTCAAGGCACACAGAGAAAAATCTTATTAGCTGTCAGAGAATAAGTAGAATTAAAGGAGCAATAATTAAACTGACATCTGGTCTTTTCAGCAAAATCAGATTTGAATTTGGGAAACAAGTATGGAATCAAAGCAGTAAACAAGGTTAGATTTAATGTCCAGTGTTCTGGAACCAATCAAGATAGCTGAAGTAATCCATGAGAACAGAAGTGGTATTATGGAATGATGAGAAAAATTTTATAGTGAAATAACTCAGTGATATAAGTTGTGGAGCTGTGTTTATGCCAGTGGCTACCTTTGTGTATCTCTCTTCCTAACATTTCCCAATATCTTCAACAATTTAGCATGTATATGTTGGGCACAGGCTTCTGGAAATTTGCTTTTTATCTGTGGTCCTTAGTATATTTTTTATTCAAGGAAAAGAGAGATGTTATGTAGCATTTTTCCTGATTCTTTCACAGTTTATGTAGGCTTAAGTGGCTTTTTAAAAAGTTAATGATAAAGTAGCATGAACCTAAGCCTTGCCTTATTTGATGTAAGAAACATAGCTAGACACCATCTGATATAAAACTGGTTTATGGCAGTCACTATCATACTATTCAGAACTCAAAGAGAGTAACATATAATATAAAAAAATACTTTCTATTTAAGAAAGCAGAGAGGAAACTCAGTCCAAAGATGTAGGTCAAAAACATTTAGTAGGAACAAATATTTTTAAAATATTGTGATTTGTGTATTATTAACAAGAAACATATCTTTGAGATAAGAAATGCTTGAGAGGGCCTCCCGGTGGTGCAGGGATCAAAGTCTCAGTGCTATCAAGCTATCTCTAGCCACTGTGGCATGAGTTCGATCCCCTGCCTGGGAGCTAACCCACATGGCGCAGCAGACCTTTCCTGTCTCGCCTGCTGCTCCCCTCAGCAGTGTACTTCAGTAGATATGCCTGTTCTGCTCCTCACACTGTCTCTGGTGAATCCTCTCACTGCCTACACCCCAGTTCTTGTATGCATAAATAAATTTAAATAAATGCGTCTTTTTTTTTTTAAAAAGAAATGCTTGCGGTCAAGAATAGGCCTTGTGTTACTATTTGTCTGTAAAAAAGGAAATATCCCCTTCCCTTTTAATAAAACCAATGACTAAGAACCAACTAAAGAAAGTTTATTTCGCTGTCAATGTGCTAAAAGCAATCTCAGTATTTCTAACAAGTCATTGTAAGAATCATGGTATATTTTTAAAAGGCATCACAAATAATATGCCTGTACCGAATCTTTTAACACCTGCAAGGGCATTTAGTCATATCGTATTGTCTACATGATCTATATGGTTCTGTCCTATTTGATATTAGGATTAAAGAAAGCAAGCTCAAGAAAAATTTTGGCAGAAGAAAGGCCAAAATTCATGAAGGCGTTTTGTTGAGACCTGGACAACATGACTGCCAAAAGTTGTCCCAGAAATTTGAGATGTCCTGAAATAAAGATAGACTCTGCTAGCATTTTCCAAATAGATCCAGTTCAGATAAGGACAAATGAGTAATGCCTGAACCAGCTGCAGGAAAAAGATCAAGAATTAGTATGACTATGTGACACTGACCCAGTCATGAGGAAATGTAGGATTGAGGTAATGAGCAGATTCAAGACCCAGTGTCTTTCTTTGGATTATATTTCCCAAGACCCATAATAGCTGAGCTGAACACTTTCCTGTTTCTTTGAAGAGTATACAGCTTTGCATGAAAATGCTTGGCCAGCCAGAAATAAATATGGGTACATATGAGTGTCTTAATTATATTATGGAGTTAATTGGTTAATTGATTAAGAAAAAATGAGGAATTATTGAAGCAGATGAACATTTAATATGGCATCCTGTGACCAGTGTTTTCTTTCTGTAAATCCTTAATGCTGAAGGGATCAATATTAGAAACTGTTCTATGTTGATCATTAAACTAAGTGATAATCCACATAATCACTTGGAATATAAATTCTGTGAGACAGGGTGATGGGAAGCAGAGAGGATAAGAAATTCAAGTACTCTTTGTAGGCCTTGGCTTTTTACCATCTGCTTGTTGATTCATTGGTCCCATTTCTTCTTCATCTGTTTATTTGCATAGCAGCACCAGCTGCCCCCTCAAATTTGAATTGCCTGACTTAATCAGACAGGCCCTGATTGAGAACTGAGTTACAAATTGGCAGATGAATACCAAATTGTTTTTAATAAGACACAGAGTTCTGGGTGCTTTGTGCCCATGCTGTAACTGTTTGTTGGCAGCTATAATAACCAGCAGCATTCCTTTCATCTTGAAGAGAAAGGCAAAAGGCATTCAAAAGAAGCCTTTGAATTTTGTACTCAGAATTTTCACTCATCTGCCTAATGTTCTTTTTTTTAATTAGAAGGATACACACATATGACTTAATTAATCAAGCCTGTCTTAGGGAATTATGCATTTATTAATGGTTTCTGCACTCAAGCACATTATTAAGGGATTTGTGCTAAGCACCTGACATAAAGCAGACTAATTTTGCTTGCTTTGCTTAATGTATTGAGAAACGGCATGTTGATCAGATTTCAAAACATTCAAGCTATGAACTAATGTCCTATTTAGAGGGTTTAAAAATTCAGTGTGTTGGCAATCTAGCCTTCTAATGTTTTCTTTACAAGGCACTCCACCACAGAAAGGAAAGAATAACCTGATGGAAAAGAAAGCCTAAAAGGTGAAAGATAAGGAAAGAATAGAGAGGGGGCAATTCCTGAGGACAGGGCAGGGTGAGGCCTTTGGAATTTGAATTTGTGTTTCCTTGTTTAAGTCTTTCTGTAGTTTTTGGTGACCAAATCTGAACTGGCCGGTGCCGGATGTGTGAGCAGCTAACAACACTGGGTTGAACCTACTGTATAGAGAGACCCTGTTAGAAAATTGAGTGTATGAATCCATGTTCAAATTGCTGATCTAATTGGATTATAAGCTCCTTAGAGAACTGACCATTTTAAGTCTTAACAGTGATTAAAAACATATTATTCAGTACAGCCAATATTATTATTAGAATGACATTACACATTGAACCAGGAATTACTCCACACAGATCATGAAAATTTAGTGTCTCAATGTTTTTATTCTCATGACTTCAAAACCTAAATAAATAAATAACCTGCTGGACACATCAGAGAGTTCTGTCTGCACATCTGCAATGAAAAGGAAAGTAGTTTGACCAAACAGAGAACAGGCTCCATGAATTCAGGACATTTTTCAAGTGATTCATCTGCACTAAACAGTGGCTAGATGAGGTCATGGAAGGGTAGCTCCCCATGAGCTGCCAATGTTCAAGCCCTGCCAGCATTATCCTAGGAAAGCAGAGAACATTAGGACTGGAGTCCAGTGTTCCCTGGTGCTTACGAGAAAGACTTCAAGCCAAAGCACTAGCCTGGATTTTATCCTCAGCTCTAGCCCTGAGCAGTGAAACAACCACATGCAGTTCATTAGCTTCTCCAAACCTCACCTCTAAAACGAGGATAACAAATATCTAGTATCTAGAGTTGTAATGACTGCATGAGATAAGACAAATAAGCTCTAAAACAGTGTTCATATTATTATTATTAACCAGTCATCAGCCATGAGCTGGGGGAAATATTTCTTGGTGGGGTTTTTCTGTGTGTGAATTCAGTTATACCATTGGTAATGTTTTCGTCCTTGTGTTGGTTGCTAGAAATCTCAGTTTATAATTTGTAGCTCACTTCTTCCAATTACAAGGGACTTTGCTGCATGTGTTTTTTGTACTACAAAGTTGGCTTCACCTTCATTTTCTTATCTTTATTACTTTCACCCTAATTTTATTTCTTCTTCATTAAAAAATAAATTCTTTACTTTATCTGGAATGTTCTTCTCTCTTGGTGCTGGTTAACTTTCATTCACTCTGCAGATAGTCCAGGGGACCCTCTTCTGATCCATGGGACTAGCTCACGTTCCCATTGCACACCTCCATGGTACCTTATTTTTCTTTCTTATCTCTTGTTGCCAATTACAGTGTATAATGATGTCACAATGTGGGAAAAAGTCTTGTTACTTAAACAGGTAGCAATAGCATTCTCCCTAAAAAGAGAACTATGGGAAATGAAGCATCCAAAGAGGGAGGAGAAGCATCCAGAAGGATAAGAGCAAAGAGAAAAGGAAGCACAATGGACTAGGGGAGTGGACTACAGGGGATTTGGTGGTGAGAGCATTATGGTGGCAATACCTGGTTGGGGTACCAAATATTCCCTCAAATAACAATACATACACACATACATTTAAAAAAGAGAACAGTACTTCTTGAGAAAATATTTCAGTATGCATGTAATAGTAAAGCAAGCCCCTTTTGGGATTGGAGTTTGTACTATATACTTGACTGAAGGAAAAATCTGTGTCATGAAATAAAGGAAGAAGAAATTGAAACTCTTTTCATGTTATTATATTTCATTTCCATAAATTTTACTCCATGATGGGGCTAAAGCAGAAGGAAAACAAGGAACATTGGAAGAGGTGGTGAGATTGGAGGGAGGTTGTATACTATGTAAAGGAATACTTCCTTGGGATCTGGCTGAAACCTTGAGTAATGACAACCAATCTACATATGTTTAGACTAGGAAAACTGAGTAAGGCAGCCCACTTTAATGCACAGATCAAAACAATGCATCTGTGAGGTATTTACAGGTAAATCATGCCCCAAGAGCCAGAAGAGTTTAAGGTAACCTTGGTTTCCCACATGGAATTGTTAGAAAAGAAGACTTCACTCAGCTATGTCAAGCATGGGGTTGGTGAAGAACTCTTCAAAGTTGTTTACCAGCATCTCAAAGGGAAGGAAAGCTCTAGCTGCTACGTGGATTCTATCTGTTGCTGTAATTATTATTTGATATCTGTCTTCATCTGTTGAGGGCTGAGATTGTGTCTCTTTTGTTCATTTTGACAAGTTCAGTTGCTGGTACATAATAGAGTCTCAATAAATATTGGATGAATGAATCATTGCTGTGCATTTCCTTCTGGGAACACAGCTTGAAAAAAGCAAAGTTGGGAGAAAGGGTGTAAGTAAGTTGTCCAAGATCACAAAGTAAGTGTGAAGCCAGGGTTGGATCCTTAAGATTCCTCTGTGTTTTCAGAAAAGAATTTTGAGATTCTGGCCTCCCTGGTGGCGCAGCGGTTGAGCGCTGCGCTGTGGAGCTGTCGACAGCGGTGACGCAAGTTCGACACCCGGCCGGGGAGAATCCCACATGGTGCGGCAGACCTCTCCTGCCTTGCCCGCTGCTCCCCTCAGCAGTGTACTTCTGATCTGCCTGTTCTGCTCCCTACTCTGTCTCTGGTGGACCCTCTTGCCGCCCCACGCCTCTGGCCTGTACCCCAGCTTGTATGTATAAATAAAATAAAAAAAAAAATCTTTTAAAAAAAAAAGAATTTTGAGATTCAAACACATTCAGATATATTTCTATTCAAGGATATACAGTTAGAAGTTCAGGGAGATAGGCTCTGAATCTTAATTTGTCTCACCCCAAATTTTATTTTTTCAACTACATTAGTTTATTAAGAATATTTCAGTTACAAGTGAAAAAAATCTAAGTTAAATTACCTTAAGCACAATAGGGAATTAACTGACTCTGAGGATAGTATCAGGCATGGCTGGATCCAGGAGTTCTAAATTATGTCTGTTTATCTCAGATGGACTTGCTCCATGTAACTGACAGCTTAAGACCCAAATATAGCTATGTTAGTAGCCTCAGGGAAGGAAAATATTTTTCCTTGACACTCAGGCTGAGTGGTCCCTGAACGTTGTTTGATTGGCTCAGCTTGCATAACATCCCTCCTACCTACAGGAAAGAGATGCTTTATTGGTCAGCTTAGACCATGTATCTGATGCCTTGGTAGAGGAATAAGGCTCATACAATCAATACCATCATAATCAGATACACTGTGAGAGGGCTTCACAAAGGAAAGGATGTCAGGCAAATGACACATGTTCACTTCTGTTTTTTCTTACGCTAGCTTAAGTGTGCTGCTTTCTGGTTGATATACTTGCAACTTATTCCTGATTACTTTAGACGCTACATGTGTCCCTCGCAGTTACCTACCTCTGGAAACCTTGATAATTTTCTTTTATAACTGGTCTTTCATAGCGCGTTATTGTGGTGAATAAATGACTCATTGCACACAGAGCTCTTAGCACAGTGTCTAGTTTGTAGAATTGTACTTTCGTTATTACTCTCAGATGCTTGAGAAAAGAAATTAAGGGGTGTTCTCAAATTCATCGTTATTTTGAGTGGTTGTACATATCATGGGATGAAAATTTAGAGATTGCATAAGATTAAGGAACTGTTCATTGTGGAGTCTGGTAATAACCTTTTTGTTAACCTTTTTTGACTCCTAATTATGATTAACATTCCTTTTTTTTTAAGCTTTAGTTATTTATGCATACAAACTGGGGTGTAGGCCAGAGGTGTGGGATTGTGAGAGGATTCACCAGAGACAGAGTAGGAAGCAGAACAGGTAGATCGACTGAAGTACACTGCTGAGGGGAGCAGCGGGTGAGGCAGGAGAGGTCTGCTGTGCCATGTGGGAAGCTCCCTGACGGGGGATTGAACATGTGCTGCATTGGCTCTGCATAGCTTTATAGCACTGCGCCTTAACCCATTGCGCCACCAGGGAAGCCCAACATTTCTGTTTGTCATCAATAGAATATATGCTTATCCCTTTGAAAGTTTTCTTAATCAATTGGTTGCCCTGTTAACACACTCTGTCTGATGTGTTATAGGAAGACTGACAGAAGGAACTTAAGGGAAAGATGTTCAGGGAAAGAAGGGAAAGAAGCAGTGGGAAATCCGTTCAGAGGTCATAGTAAATAATGGGCATGAGCTTATGATACTTTTGACCAGCATGGTAATGACGGAGGAAGTCAAAATGAATCACATCTTGATTGTATTTAAGTATTTAAGTGTATAGTAAATACATTCTGTTAGGTGAATATCATGTTAGAAAAAGAGAAATATTAAGGATAATTTTTAACTGGTTTTTGTCTCAAGCTATTGTGAGGTTAGAAGTATTATTTGCTGAGATGTGGGAGGAAGATCTTTAGGAAAATATACCATGAGTTTGGTTTGTAGTATGAATGTTGGGGATGTTTATTAGATATATAAGTTAAGTATGAACTAGACAGTTGGATATGACTTTAGAGCTTGGAGGAGTTCCTAGTTCTAGATAAATAATTGGCACTATTAAACTTTAGAGTTTGAACCTAGGTCTTTTTAATTCTTCAGCCCTGGGCCTTGGCCATCTTTATAACTGTCTAGAAAACTAGTGGAAAAGATTTCTAAATCTTGCACATAATGAAAATATCATTCATATTATTCTATAATTTGCCTGAATGTACAACATAATGCATCTGAAATAATATCCCATTATCAGCTAAATAATGATAAGTTCTATTTTGTGATATGTTTTGTTTTGGTAATGATGCCTCTCATAGGACAGACTGCATATTTTAATTTTTGATTGGAGGATTTGAGAATTGAGCAAAGCATGTTTGTCCTATTTGTCCTGATGGCAAAAGTAACATCTGCGGCATTAAGTATAAATTATTGACCAATGATTTATAAAAGACGTTTCTTTAAAGTTTTCTCTAAAGGTCAGAACTCTTATTAGATATGATATGACTGGCTTAGCTAGAATTATATAGCTATTTACTTCTTAATTAGTAGCAGATAATATTAACAAAGGGAAAAAAATGTCAAGTCCACTGAAGACAAGCAAATATTGAGTATCATTTTACTATTACATAAAGTGTAGTCACTTGGGAGTGATTTCAAAAGATGGCTGTCTGTGGCTGTCAAACATTTTATGGACATTAGATATGGTTGTAGAGCAGCAGAATTATGATGTCAAGACTAGCCAAAAATAGGACTATAATTCCTCCAGTATGTATCATTAGAAATATTTTGCAAGACATAAGATGGTTAGAATTTTGAATCATGACACAAACTGATGATTCATAAATTATACGTGTATCTATAGTTTTATGAAAATATGTGGCACCTTCTATGCTTTTAACATATTCCCAGTGTCCACAACTTATATTTCATATTTAAAAGAAGCTAGAGTTTCAAAAAGAAGCCATCCATATAGTTTCTTCCTCAATAGTTCATATGCATCCATTTACAACTGCAATAAATGAGGTGATCAATGAAAATGAACAGATAAAGAAAGCTAGTTTTCTTATTTCTTTTGAGCCCCTATGTGTTTATTCAGGTAAGGACTTGGCATAGCAACAAGAATTGAATTCAACTGGCCTTTGCACTGTAAAATTTAAGATTGGGTAGGAATTTAGGAAGACATCTGCTTTCAAGAAAATCTTATCCCTTCACTGAAAAACAGAGAATCTGGGCCAAGAGCCAGAGATTTACTGGTGGCCTGGCTATCAGACAGCCAAACCAACATGATGGAGGAAACATTGACCCCCTCAGCAGTGACCCTAATTGGAACTATTGGGGGGACGGGCAGATCTAACTCAGCAAGAGCATGTGATTACTTGTCTAATGAATGGGATGAAAAGGTGAATATCTAAACCTGTAAATTATGATAAGATCAGGGAGATCACTCAGGAACCAGGCGAATACCCAGCACTGATTTTTGTTTTGGTTAAAACTATTCTTAAATTTATAAACCTTAATCCCAATTTAAGAGAGGGAAAATTAATCCAGGGAACACATTTTATTAGTCAATCTGCACCAGATATTCACAGAAAGCTCCCAAAATTAGCCAGGGGATTCCAAACTCATGACATCTGCTTTTGGAAGCAGCATTCAAAGTCTTTAATAACAGGATAAAAGCCAAGGGCTTCAAAGGGAAAAGAGGGCTATGGTGAGTAAGAGGAGCAGGCTCAACTAATAGGCACTGCCCTTGCTAGTGCCCTGCAGACCCTGGCTTAGGAGGTCGGAAAGCTGATCATCCCAGAAGAAATCAAGACTCTGTGTTATTGGAGCAATAAGCTTGGGCACTGGAGCAAGGACTGCCCACAACCCAGAGATCCATCTGTGCTGCGCCCCAGATGCAGAAAAGAGGATCACTGGAAGAGGGATTTTTCCCTCTGCCAAAGGGAGGAGGGACCCTTCTTTCAGCTTCCTGCCTGCCTCCTGGACAATGAATGACGGGGCCCAAGGACCAAGCTGGTTCCCCAGGTGACCATCTCCATGGCTGAGCCTAGGGTAACACTGGATGTCTCAGGTAGGAACATTAATTTTTTGACTGGTAGGGGAGCTACTTACTCTGCACTCACCCAGCACTCAGGACCCACCGTCCTTTCTCCCCAAAATATAGTATGAGTGGACAGAAAGTAAAAAATACTGATCTACGCATACTCTGCCCTATTCTTCTAACCTTGTCTTTCTCGCTCTTTCTTAATTATCCTCAGCTGTCCAACACCCGTATTAGGAAGAGATTTAATGATGAAACTAGGAACTCATTTGTCCCTCATGGAGACTCCAGCCCTTTGTGGCCTTTTACTATAGCTGTAATAGAAAAAGAGGCAGATCAGTTTAGTCCATTGCCACGGGAAGGAGAGGAAATAGTAGTGTAGACGCTTCAGTTTGGGATCAGTGAATACGTGCGTGGGAGGGCAATAAATGTGGTCTCAGTATAGAATCAATTAAAGAATCCCGGACATGTCCAAACAAAAAACAATATCCTGTTAAACCCAAAGCATGTGTGGGACTCCAGCCACTCATTAATAAATTTCTACAGCATGGGCTGCTAAAGTCTTTCCAGTCCCCATGTAACACTCCCGTAATTCCTGTATAAAAGCCCAATGGAGAATATGGATTGGTCCAGGACCTGTGCCTCATTAATGAGTCAGTGGCCTCTCAGTATCCCATAGTTCCCAAACCATCACCCTATTCACTCAAATCCCTGGAGACACCCTGTGGTTCACTATCCTTGATTTAAAGGACACATTCTTCTGCAGCCTCCTCTACTAGAGTCTCAACACCTCTTTGCCTTTGAGTAGAGCACCCCTGACACCAACTTGCCTTGCCAATATGCTTGGATTGTTCTTCCCCAGGGATTTCGGGATAGACCTCACCTGTTAGGGAATGCTGAGGGGAAGGAGGTTCAGGACATAGCCCTGGCAAGTAGAGCTGTCTTTCAATATGTGGATGACATCCATATTTGCAGCCCTTCTATAAAAGCCTCAGACATTATTCAGGTTTTGAACTTCTTAGGACAAAGAGGACGCTGAATTTCTTAGTCAAAGGTCCAGATATTCCCCTTAAAGCTTAAATACCTAGAATTTACCCTCCAGGAAAAAAGGATTCTGTTCCATGAGAGAAAGGAGGCAATCTTAACCTTAGTCTCCCAGCTACCAAAAAAACAGTGGAAGAATGGCAGGATTTTGTAGACTATGGCTACCCAACTTTGGGGTCATAGCACAGCATTACAGAAGCACTAAAGGGTGTTGACAAGAAACCAAAGAGAGCTGGTATTCCCTGGGGCCTCCCAAGAACTTGCATACAACTCTCTTTTAGGAAACCGGGTGCTTCTGACACCTTGACTCTCGAGACCCCAGCCTCTGACAACTGCCAACACTGTCTACTGGGTCTACCATAAAACTAGGGAGCCTGACAAGGGGTACAGGGCCCTACAGAGTCATTCTAGGTACTCTTCCAGTAGTCACACTAGATGGACATCTGTCTGGACTCGTTTGTCTTGAGCAAAAGTGATTTCTAAGTTTCCTCTGATGGTATCACCTAAAGCAGAGGTGCAGAATTACTTTGAACCTGTCCAGGACCTGAAATACCTCTTCAAGAGTCCATGAAAGAGGATGGTAGACCATAACCCAGACAGCAAACATCCAGAAATGAGTGAGGGGCAATCCAGATACTAAACCAGATCGCCATGTCTATTCTTTTGTCATCTTTAATTTCTGCCTGCTTTTCTCTCCTCCATCAATAGGTCTCTTTAAAAGTTCTATCATGGAATTTCTCCTAACAACTTAAGGTCTTCTTTTCCCCCCAGCCCTATATGGGCAAGAGATTCTACACTCAGGATTCACCCTGTCTGTAACTCAAAAATATCTTATTAAAACCAACTTCTGGATATACATAAATGCAAATGGCAACTCTAGCCCCTGTCTACATGTGGGCAACCACCCCAGTGGGCCTCCACCTCGAAACCCAGCCACAGAGGCCCTTGCAGGCCCATGAACCTGTGTCTAGGATGTTCCAAATCTTGACTCCCTTTTTCCTGCCTCCCCAAGTTTAAACCCTGGGGAAACATTTTCTGTGCAAGCAAGCATTTTCCTCTCCTTTTTTTTTTTCTAATAAGCCTGCTCTTTTTAGAAATAAATAAATAACTAGACTTATTTGACTATTATTTGGGCACCTACCTACCTTTTTCATTTATGAGAATCTTGATGAAGGAATAGTATGAACTGGAGAGGATAATTCTGAGCACACTGCCTGTCCAGGAGAGCTTGTAGATAATTCCCACTTGGATTTCAACAGGAGACAAAGTAAATATCCACTAAAGATTTTATCTCTGTGATTTGAAATCTTAAATGTGGGACCAGTACCTAACCCCATAGCAGCATGAAAGACATGCAATACATCTTTAGGCAAAGATTTCTCTCTCTCTCTCTCTCTCTCTCTCTCTCTCTCTCTCTCTCTCTCTCTCTCCCTCTCTCACTCTCCCTCTCTCCTTGTACTTTAGCTACGTTTTAAAATCTGTGTCTTCTTTATATGTTGTATTTCATCATCCAAGGTATACATTCTCTGTCCTGTGTATGTATATGTGTACAGTTCTGAATCTTTTGAAATTTTTGATCTTTCTTAATGCTGAGGAATTTTGTCTAGGGTACACTTTCAGGCTGGAAGCATCTGCTAGAAATCATTTTCTCACTTAATTATTGAAATGGCCCTTCAAATGTAATTTGATATTAAATTCTTATACTATATTGTAGGTTTCACTTTTAAGAACACCAACACAATGGACAAATGTTTTCTATCAAATACGTTTGATGACTGATATTTTGGTTTGCCACTATAATGAAATGAGATTAGTGCTGCCAGATTTGTTTCTCTTTTTTCCCCCCTCTTCATTTTTGTTCGAAGAAATGACTGGTTAAATTACTAGGGTTGGAGAAATGCAGCTGCTTTCTTTATGTGCTGCATAATTTTGCTCTCTTGATTTCCTGGTTTACTTGGCAAGGTTTCTAAATCAATGTTTAAATAGGAAAATGTCCTGACCAACTGAAAAACTCTTGTGGTTCCTAAATACATTTATGAAACAACACTTGATCATTTCCCAAAGAAGAGAATATTATAGTTGCTTGAAAAGTACCACTGTACTTCTCTGGGGATTGGTCATTTAAATTATTTATTTATTTATTTATTTTGGTGGGGACTAATTGCTGGCACTACATTTCAAAATTTAAATTTGAAGTAATATCAGCATCAGACAGAAATGACAATTTCCAAGTGAAACAGTTTTTTTAGAAGGCTTTAGAGCAGCAATTGATTACCAAGGAAGAAGCAGGGCTTGGGGTGGAGGAATTAAAGCTGTCAGTCTTTGACAATGTCTACCAGCTTCACACTTGCGAGCTCTGTTCATTTCTGCCTCTTCTGAATCTGCAATAATAAACTTTCAACCAGCACACAGCCAAGACATTTCCATTTTGACCGCTAAATCAATTGGTTGTGCTGATAGAATTTCTTTTTAGATGGAACTTAGCCAAAGTTTTCTTTTTAACTGTTGAACTAGACACTCCTAACCAGCTTTAGAAAAGGAAGTTGTAAGTACAAGCCACTTGTTTTTCTCTACCGGCTCAGTAGAGACTGACTCAACCATCAACTGAGTCAACTTGCTCATTATGTCTCTTTCCACGCTCCCTTTGGCAATTGGATATTTGAGACATTCATTCCTTCTCTTGGCCCCTTCTGCTGTCACTGTCCTGATTAACTTGTGTCAAGGGGGAAATGTGATCAGGTAATCTTGGCTGTAGCTATGTGACTCATCTGCTGGTTGGAGAGAAACAGAAACAAGTGAAAATGTCTATTGCTCTACTAGCAGTCCTTGCCAGGCTGCCTTAAGAGTGCTAGAAGGCTGTAAATAACCCTTGGCTCATACTTGAGTTCTCCTTCTTTTAGGTCAGACGCTTGGCTGATGTGTGAGTCTTGCTGTCAACACAGAATCATGAGCCTACCTCTAAACCCCTTGATACAAGAGGAGCTCTGCCTGATGTTCTCAGTTTCAGTGAAGGTGACATGACTGCCTGCTTAGTCCACAGGATGTTCTGCACTGATGAGAGTCTAGGTTTGTTATGTGTGGCAGCTGTGGGCTTAGATAGAGCTTAGCAATTAAATTCCAAGAGAGGATTCACTGTGGAAACTATGTTGAGCATGAACACTCTTGAAATCCCCTTAAGTCAGGGTTTTATTATATGACACTGTGTCCGTGTTAAGAGTTCATGTCAGAAAAGGAAGGGAGGGGGGTGATGTACAGTGAAAGTGAAATGCATTTGTTTTAAAAATAAAAGCAAGTTCTACTGTCACTCCAACTTCCAACTCTGTGGGGTAGTTTTCAGACTTTGTGGATGAGGGTCAATATCAGACTGCAGACATCGCCCCCTGCTTTTTACAACACATTTGAATAAACACTGGATAACTGGGTGACCTGTGGAGAGCTATGATTACAGATTCTGGTTCCATTTGCAAGAGGAAAATATCTGAACCTGATTGGATGCCTTAAGTATTACGATAGTTACTAAAAAAGAAAAGTGACTTCAAAAGATGCCAATTAAATCTTTAACCCACATTACAATAGAGACTGAAAATGGACAGCCAACTTACAAAGAATATATTGGTTTGTTCTCATGTCCCCATTATTTACCTGTCTGATTATATTTGGATTTTGGATGTGAGAACTGGCAGGTGAGTAAAGACAAAGGCCTGAACTGTTGGGACATGATGATATTTAAATTTCATGTTCTCATCAGGTACTACATGGAGATAATTTTTGGTCTTTAAAACTTGTCATGCATCTTATATGCTTCTCTAATTTTCTCTTTCCCCTAATTGACTCCATCTCACCTCGCCCCGCTGCCTAGACCTCTGTCCCAGTTCTCACACCTCACCCCTCAGCCCCTCTCCCATCATCTTTGTGGGATCTACTTTTCTAGTCATGGGGATTCTACCAATAGGTTGGAACTAGGAAAGTTCTGGCCACACTGGCTGTCTTGCACAATTCTTGAGGCAGCACTGGGAATACGGTGTGAATGGTTTTCCCTGGAGTTGTGCAAAACATCTAGTCCTACTCTTCCTTTTGCCTTCCTTGGTGGCAGAGAAGTGTAGAATGGGCCTACCTGGGGCCAGAATCACTGCTGCAAATGGAGGAGGTGGTTCATGGCTTTCCTAGGGACTCAAGTTCCCTGTTGGATCGGTTCTACAGATCTCATTGGAAAATGTGGCCCAAGGACATTATGGAGTACAAAAGAATTGCATGGGAATCTGTATATATGTGTGCTGGGCATATTGCAGCCAAGTTTCAGGCAGCAAACTTAAGATGGGACTTTCGGATATGTGATCATTTTCTATGTTAAATGCATCTGATTCTTGTTTGCTTCTTTTTCTTCCATAGAATTTTTATCATTCATATACATATTTTATAGGACTGTACATATGTGACATTATCATATAGCTAGAGTTCTGTTTTTGCATTCTATTTCTTTTCCTTAATTTTCTGGGGGCTTGTCTTCTCTCTACTTCTGTTCTCTCTCTCCCCTGACTTGACTCAGATCACTCCCAGCATCCATTAAGAGCCTAAACCAACAAGCTTGTATGTGTTCTTCCGTGTGTTTTTCTATATGTCTATGCTGATAGAAAGATACATGAGGCACATATGTATGCTCACATACATAGGTTTTGGTCAATATTTTTCTCTTTAAAGGGTTGTAGTATATATACTTTTCTGCATTTTGCTTTATAAGTCACCAGGTATTTTCTTTTACTGGCTGTATGATAGTTTTGTGGCATGGAGTTACCAAAGCTGTCTAATCATTCCGCTATGGATGGGCACTCACTCTACTGCCTGGTTTTTGATAGTACAGTGTTGTCACACTCTTGCTCATGTTTTTTACAGCCTCCTGTGGTTAACGGTATACTCAGATAATGGTATTTTCACTTACAGAGGATAGTTTTCTAAGAGTGACTTGGCTCTGTTGAAATACACTAGGATTCTTAATTTAAATATAGATACTGCTATGCTGTTTTTCCCAAAGGCTTTATTTTTTAATATTTGACTTGTTTGTTGTTTTCTCCACCAGAATGAAAGCTCCTTGAGAGCAGGACTTTTATCCATTGTCTGTATTCCCCAGTACTTTGGATTGCCCCCTCTCGACATGGACATCCCATCAATATTTTTTGTTGTTGTTGCAGATGGAATGGGCAGGAGTTAATTAGACCCATAGTGCTTCTACAGAATCTGGTATGGGAAAGAGGGTGCAGGAGAGAAACCCTACTCTCAGCAATCTTTCTGTCTAACGTTGAAAAGTATGGTAGAGCTAGGGGACTCAGTCTTCTGGGTGACTGGGTAAGTGGGGTGCAGAGGCACCCAAGCAGCCAGTGAAGGGGAGCTGGATTCCTGGCTGTTGGCCTCCTGGCCTGGGTTAGACGCAGACCTTCAGACAGACCATTTACATTTTGAGGAGTCCTCCCTCAAGTCATCAGTTCCCTAAGGAAACATAATTTACTCCTCTTGGTTTGAAAGCAATTGGAAAAAAGAGGAAGGAGGAGGGACAGGGAGCTAAATCTCTTTCTTCCTCTGGCTTCTGCAGGTTCCAAGCTTCCCTCTGGGGTGCCTCAAACACCTGCCCTAGAGCCTCAAACACTGTGCCTCAAACACCACCCTCAAAGGCTTAGCGCCTCACTTGGGGTGAGGTCCCTGTTTCGGATGCACGGAATTGGAGTGTCTGGTCCATCAGTAGCATCTGACCAGTGACCTAAGAAGCGCCGTGTCTGACGTGGTGGTGGGCCACCAAAGCCCCCAGGCTGACCTCAGCTCAGTTATTGGCTATTGGTAATGCGGCTGCCACTTCTGTAGCAGGACCAGGACATCCTGGTCCTCAACAGGCCACAGCTGTTTCCTCTTCAGCCGCTGGAGCTTGGCTGGGTGTGGATCACGCAAAAGGCCTCAGCCTTCCCTTCATTCTATGGGCAGTATTTCAAGTTTTCCGCACCACTCTGTATCTTCTCCTCCTGGTGTCTGGCAAAGTCCTTGGCCAACTCCTGCTCCTGTTGTTCCTTCATTTTCTGCTGCCAGGATATGTGCAGGGGGCGGGATCTGAACCCTTTGGTAGAACCTCTCCTTGGAGTGGTCCCTCCACACCGGCACCGATTTGTGCTTCCCCTTTGGCATTGTAGGGAAAAAATCCTTCAGCTTCCTGGATGCTGTGGTGCAGATTGAAGATCCTTTTCACCATTGTGCTCTGATGCTGCCTGTCACCATCGCCAGGGCCAGAGGTGGCTTGCCCTGCTCAGGCTGACTGAGATGGGGTTGGGGGAGTTGGGAGGCTGGGGGACTTGAGCAGGTAGGGCATTCTGGTTTTGGAGGGGGCGTTGAGGGTAACAGGTGACTGGGGTGTCAGCTCCTGTGGTGGCTGTGAGCACTTAGGCCCGGGCTTGTGGACCCCAGTAAGGCTCTGGAAATCCTGGGCCTGGCTGCACAGGGGCATCCCAAGCTTGAATCTCCAAACTCTTGTCAACTCTGAGTTCAGCTCTTTTTGGCTCTGAGACAACTTTGGTGATTCTCTGTTTGGCTCTTATGGAAGTTGTGGTGGGAGTAGATTTTGCCTGTCTTTGGGGTGACATTAGTGGGGGGCGCTGGACCTGACTGTGGCTGCCTTGTGGGTACCCCAGGCCTGCAATCTACCTTAGGTACTTCTAGACTGAAGTTGGGGGACCCCAGGTTGGATTAAGGCACATTCCTAAGGAAACCCAAGTTCTCTGGTTTCTTTTGGATTCTACCCCAGCTCCACAAAAGCTGGTCTGCCTGGCAAAACTGAGGTAGAGCTTTCTGGGAAGGGGTTGGGTGATAGACTCAGGCTTTAGAGAGAGGTTGAGCCTCAGAGATATAGTCATGGTCCGCCCCCCCCCCCCAGATTAAAAATCTTAGCCCCTCCCCAAAGGCTTTCATACTCCATTCGTATTTTCACAGCCACTGGGGAAGTACTTTCTCTCTATGTACTTGGCAGCAATATGCATTATTAGACTTTTTCATTTTTGCTTATCTAATATCTTCTTGTTATTTTAATTTGAATTTTCCGGACTACTAGTTTATTTTAATACTTTTCTTGGCTTTGTTTTTCTCTGAATTGCTGTGCTTCCCATCTTGCCTATATTTCTACTGGGTTGTTTTTCCATATTTTAAATTTGGAAGATAATAAGTATATTATCAATACAAATGCTATGTAACCTCCAGGCATGTGTTTTTCTCACATCGATGGTTTATTTAATAGATGTTTTGCTCTCTTTTCCTACACATTTGGAAATAAGTGTAGCCAAATAAATTTCTATGTTTTCATAGTTTCTTTTTTAAAAATTGAAATATAATTGACATACAACAGGTGTACAACATAATGATTTGACATTTGTATACAATGTGAAAAGATCACTACAATAAGTCTAATTCCTATGCTTTGCAGTTTTTCAAATTTGCAGGCATTCTTATTGTGTATAGCCCCTAGGGTGTATACTCCATCCACATGACTTGTTATTGTATAATTAGAAATTTGTACCCTTTGATCTTCTTCACCCATTTTGTCCACTTCTCTATTCCCCACTCCTCTGGTAACCACCAGTCACTTCTCTGTATCTATGAGTTTTATTGCCTTTGTTTTTGGTGTCAAAACCAAAAAGTTATTTTCATTTCCAATGTCAAGGAAATTACCCCTTGTATTTTCTTCTAGGAGTTTTACAGTGTCAAGTCTTTAAGTTCTAATCTGTAATTTATTTTAAGTTGATTTTAGTTGGCTTTTTTCTTTTGACTTTTCTTTATGCCAGTAGAGTGTGCATTTTTTTTTTAAGTAGAAATTACCTTCTCTAAGGCCAATACTTTTTTTGAGCAATTCTTTTTTTTTTCATTCTCATTACTTTATTTTTTTTTTAATATATATTTTGCACCACTCTTCCTTTTTGTACAATGTATGCTTTCTCCTTTCAGGTGTTGTGCCCATAAAATTCCCATCACCAATTCACCCATGCACCATCACCGTAGCCTCTTGCGTTTTTCTCTCCCATGTTTTGATCTCTCTCCCTCCTCCTCCCCTGCAGAGTGTCTCCTGTTAGTAGTTGCCTGTTGATTTTGTTTTTTAATTTATTGTAGTTATTTTTTTTTCTTGATCCCTTATTTGATTCCCCTACATTCCTCCTACAAGTGAAACTATCTGACAGTTTTTTTTTTTTTCTGGCCTAATTTCACTGAACATAATCCCTTCCAGCTCCAGCCATGTTGCTGCAAATGGCATGAGTTTATCTTTTTTTTTTTTATTGTTGAATAGTATTCCATTGTGTTTATGTACCACATCTTCTTGATCCTGTCATCTATTTCTGGGCATTTGGGTTGTTTCCATATCTTGCCTATTGTGAATAGTGCTGCAATAAACAGAGGGGTGCATGTATCCTTTTGGATTAATGTTTTTGTGTTCTAAGGCCAATAATTAATTGTCTCTCTTTAATGGAAAAATGTGGTTCAGGTGAAGAAAATATTCAATTTTTCCCTTTTATTTATGAATATTATGTAGCTTTTCATTGTTTTTCTTCTTCCTCTTTTTTCTAGTTGTTTAGATAAAATTAATATTCACTTCTATTACCTGTGTTAATGTAGTAGTTTACTATTTTTTTGAAATGCATTATCATTTCTGTTTCCATGAACTGTTATAGATGTTTTCATTATGTATGTGAAAATAAGTTACTATTATTCTCATTTAAGGGATAAAATGAAATCTTTAGAATACTTTCACTTCCCTTCCTTTTCTTCTTCCTCTATTATTCAGATTTAGAATTTCCCTTGCATGTATCTTACTGTTTAAGGGATTTTTAACTAGGGTTCTTATTGTAAGAGAAACTGTTACTAATTGACATTTAAAGGTGTCAATAGTTACGTTATAGATTATACATATATATGTTTATATATTTGTGCAGATACATATTTATATAAATTATAAGATATATGTATTTGTATTTTTGTGTGTAGGCATATAAATTATAAGATTCATTGTTCAAAATATTTTTTTTCTACTTTTCATAATTGTAAGATGAAGTTCAGGTTGATTATATATTTAAAGTGCTTTATGATAGTTTAATGGGCTATACCCTTTATGAATTCTTGTATATTTATAATAGCCTTTCTTTCACTTTGATAGGTAAATATCTTGGTTGTGTTTACAATTATTGGCAATCGAATGATTTATTAGTAGTTGGTAGATAGTATTCCTCTATCTTCTAAATATCAGCATAAGAGAATGATCCATCTTCTTATGCAGACAACTTATTCTTTTGTGTGGATGCTTGTAAGATTTCTTTTATATCTTCAGAAGTCCAGAATTGTTCCAGGCTATCTCAAGTGTGTAGAATTCAGTGAACTTCAGATTGGGCTTTCTTTACCTTCGAAAATTGATCATCATCTCTTAAATTATTTCCTTGTTTTAATTTTGTGTCTTCACTTTCTGAGTTTCTGCTTTTGCACCTTAATCTTCCATATCTTTTTCTTTATTATTTTCACCATTTTCTCATGGTTTTCACGCCTTTCTATTTTGAGATATTTCTTTGATTTGATCTCTCGTGTTACTAATTTTGGCCTCAATGATGCCTGGAATATTTAATGGAAATATCTTTTTTGCTCCTCAAACATAACTTTTAATACAGCACTTGAAACTGTGTTTCTATTTGATTTTTTATCTCCTGTTCACTGTGCCTGAATTCTTTAGACTGGTCTTTGCCTCTCTAAAGTTACCTCTGTGATATTGAATCCCTGAGACTCAGGTATGATTGGGGTATGCTGAGTGTTGGGACAGTCCTAAAATAAGTTTTGGAGAAAGTGTTTTGGAAGATGGGTTCTCCTCTGTGCACTGTTGGCATAGAAGCAAACTGACAGCAAGTTCATTGCTGAGGCACCTGGAGTAAAGAAAGTCTTTGGGTATTTCAGTTACTTGTGTTTTCCAGGGCCAGGGAAGAGGAGGACTGGGACCTTCCACAGTTTCCTTTTGGCCTTTTAGAGAGCAGGGAGTCAGGCTCTTTCCTGAGGGTTGATCTTAATTTTCCCTGGGAGTATACAAATCTCTCCAGTCCATGTCCTCCCTGGGGTCCACCACTCTATGACATTTGCCTTGGCCCTAGTCTAAAGTGTTTAGCTGGTGTAAGAGGGAGACCATTTTGTACCTATTCTGTCCCTAGCACTGCCATTTGAACTCAAGTGTTTATTTGTTCCTGGTAGCTTGTAGGCCTGAGTCTGAGTTCAGTGCCAGAGAAGGAGACAGATTGAAATAGGTTGTGGAGGAGAAGAGAGTTGTAATTGGGTCACATCTCCACAGAACCTGCCTAATTCTCCTTCTATATGATAGCTGTGTAAACATTTGTTCCATTTGGAGTGTTTAGCTGTGTCCTGAAAAACAGATTTAATTTTACCTTATTTTGTCTAGTAATTTTCATTTAAATATCATTTAAATGTCAGTGTTGATATTTGACCTGTTAAGACATAAATGTCATTAAAAAGATAGTAATTTTTATCTGAAATCATACTTAGGAGATTTAAGGAGAGAAAACTGCTATAACTTAATCCTACTTTCAAGTGTGGACTCATTTTGACTTGCCTTATGATTTAGTTTGTTTTTTCTTAGGGAGGTACTCAAATTTGTAATGTTCCTAAAGAGATTATTTTTTGTATTCTAAACACACAATACATGAATATTAATATAGTATTAATAAAAATTATCATTCTAGTAAAAGCAAACTATGTATATGTATATGCATGTATGTGTATAAGAGTGATTAAAAGATCACATTAGAACATTCTTCTCTCTTAGAAAGTAAACAGCCTTACTCTGTATAGAACTAACCTGTGGCTGAAAGGAGGAGAGTTTTGATTTTTTTTTTTTAATCCCTTGTTGACCTTTTAATGACCTTTGGATGCCAACTACAGCTAAAGTATATTTTGAAGGTTAAAGAGAAATCCCTTAGGGGGATTTTTCAGGTATGTTTTGTTAAGTGCTTAACATCACTGTAGCTTCAGATCTTACATATTTTCATGACACAGGACGCATACTCTAAATGCAGGTGTATTCCTTTAACTGCAAGTATTTTTTTTAAATGAATTTCCACTCAAGTCTTCTAGTGTCAGACACAGCATGACAGTAGTTAAGGATCTGTCATTGTTCCCATTAAAAACCTTATTGTTTAGGCTTTGCTTCCTTGACTGTTTCAAATTACGTCTAGCTGAAACTTGCCAGAGAAGTTGTCAGCTTAGATATGACTTTGATTTTGAAAAACTGTTGAAAATTGGGAAGCCATTTATATGGACAGGAAAAAAGAGAATTTGGCTGACATCAAACGTGTTTTCTTGCTGAAATATACTTGTTCGTGAAGTTTTCTAAACAATTGCAATATGGATTAGTACATTTTGACACTTTAAAAATAAGCATAGTTTAAAACAGGATGGATAATTAACTGGAAAAGTATATGTCTGCATGTGTATTAGGAATGATCCCTGGCTTCATGTTACTGCAAGTGTCCAAGATGTCACTATGATAGGACTGAAATGGTAAGAGTCTACTTATTCAGGATGTGAATCATCTGTATAAGAAACATCTAATACTGAAAGAAAGAACAGTTGCATAAGAATACACATTTTAATCTCTTATATAGAAAAAACTGTTTTTTTCTGATAATCCATGCTAGATTATTAAAACCTAGAGGCACAGATGACTGCAGAATTCTTGAACCTGGATGCTTGGACAGCCCGATTTAGAAAACTGTTGCCACCCAAGACCTCTAAGAACAACATATAGCCCTTGGACAACTGCTTCTTTCCCTTTCACACCCATACCCACTCTTTCAAGATGTTAAATTAGAGGTAGGGCCCCCTTTACATCCCAGTTCAGCTCTGAATTGGTATAGAAGTCAGATCTCCTCCCCATTTCCAAACATTTGTCTTTGCCTTCTCATGAGAGTGGGAAATGTGGGAATATCATTTAATTGGGTTAAAACTCAGTGCCTGCTCCTTGCTCAGCAGAACAATGCTCGAGGTGTGAATGGATAAGGGGATAGATAAGGTTGCCATGGGAACTGGGCCATAAGAGTGACCGCCATGACCAGAAAAATCAGCCCAGCTCCAGGAACATGAAAGTAGAGGTAGGGCACATTCTGTGTCAAAGGCCAGTGATGGAGCCAGATATCCCAGCAGACAAGTGGCCCAAATGGGTGTTCCAAGTAAGAAAGTAAGAAAGCCTAAGAAAACAGTATGGCAGAGAGCCTTAAACCCTTTCTCAAGGCAGACAAACATGCTTGCCTTGTCTGCTGCTCTTCTCAGCAGTGTAGTCAATAAATTTGCCTTTTTCTGACCTTGGAAAAAACCTGTAGTTTTTTGTATAATAGATTTCAAATAAAGCTCAATAAATATGTTAATAGTAATTTGGCTTCGCAAGAAAAGATGTTCTGAATTATAAGTCTCTAACCAATCACTCAGAATGCAACTCAGAGAGATCAAGAGATGGGAAAAAATGGAAGACAAAGAATTCAAAACTCCAAAATTTCTCTATTGAGTTCTATAAGAGAATGGAGATGGAATAATATTTGAAGAATTATGGCTGTGTTTCTTCTAAGGACTGAAGAAAGACATAGTTCCTCAAATATAATGAGCAATATTAAGTTGCAAGAAGAATCTGGTAAGAAAATCCATTCCTAGAAAGTCTAAAAACTACCCCAAAAGAATCAAGATTGCTATACTTTTCTAGGTAATTTTACTGGTGACAGATTTCTCACAGCGAAAAGTAGATGCTAATATTAATATAATATTTTTTTCAAAGTGTAACTGGAAGACAAGTTGGGATTCTATTCCCAGTTAAAATGTTGATCAAGGAAGAGTACCAAATATAGACAAATGTAGAAATACAAGGTAGCCAATATTGTGATCTTAATGATAATCACTTTCCTCCTTTTTCTCTCATTTCTTCTTGTTTTAACAAAACATCCCCAAATTTTACTTATGTAAGTGAAATGATATACTTTTTCACATCTGACTTCTTTCTCAACATTGTATTTGTGAAATTCATCCCCACTGTTGCCCAGTAGGGTAGTTCATTTTCATTGTTGTTTAGTATTTCTATATATTAACATATTACATTTACTTATGTTACAGTTGTTTGCAGTGTTTATTATGTTTACTATCAATAAAATTCTTTAGAACATTCTAAAAAACACAAAGACAATTTGTTTTTTATAGTTTATTATTAATCATTAATATGCTTTCCTCCAAAATACCTACTGACATAGTCATTAAGAAACAAATTCAATGAAAAAGGAAAAAGTGGAAGACAAATTGAAAAAAAAAAAAAAGCACATTGCAAGATTGTATTGACTGCATATACCCTAAAACCAAAAGAGGGAGGAGGCTGCTTGGATTAAAGCCAAACCATGGTCCTCTTCAGTTTAGAGAAATCAAGATTTAAAATAAATTAAAAAATTGAGATTATAATTGACATATGACATTATATTCGTTTCAGGTATACCACACAATGATTTGCTGTATTTATATATTGCAAATGATCACCACAATAAGTCTACTTAGCCATCATCATACATAGTTAAAATATTTTTGCCTTAGGATGAGAAATTTTAATATTTATTCTGTTAATACTTTTACAGGTACAATATGGTATTATTAACTATAGTCACTACCCTGTACATTATATCCAGGATTTTGATTAAAAATAACATATGCTAAGAACCATATTAAAATTTAAGGACAGACACAGAGAGAATAGAAATAGAATTAGGAAGTGGAGCCAAACCAACCTTTAACCATGTAACATTGTCCAATTTAAGACTAGACTTGTTAGTCTTGACTATGTCTAGGTTAATATGGAGGCTGATTTACCTTCAGTTCTCTCATCAATACAAAAGCTCACCAGTTTATTTCTCTTTAACGCATTCTGTTTCCATGGAAAAGAAACTATCATCCTTCAGGAAGAATTAAGAATGTAGACACTCTGGTACATTATCTGTAGATACACAATGAAGGTTAAAAGATATTTTGTAAACTCTATTTGACTGAAAGGATATGGGGCATCTTTGGAGAAGGGAAAGGAAATGTTCAAATATAAAGTATGTCTGAAACGACAGCAATGATGGCTACTGTTCATTGAGTATCTACATGTGCCAGCTACTTTGCATTAACTTACTTAACTCTAAAAATGACCTCACATTTCAGAGTTTTTCAGTTCTGTTTTAAAGATGTTGTAGTTTGTAAATGGGGACCCTGAATTTGAGCCCAGTTACCTTTGATGTTTCTGCCTCTTCATTCTATTATTCTATATCTTATATAATATTCTGACTTATAAGTATCTTGTTCTAATGTTTGATAGATCTTGATCTTTTGAGGCTAAGGGAGAAATCGATGCCTTTGATTGGGAGAAAGGTGCCTTATATTGTTGATAGTGCTTTTTGCTTTTATTCTCTGACACACTAATATATGTCACATAGAATGAAGAATACAAGACAAGGCTTGTCCAAAGTGGTCTAAGTTTTTTAAATTCCCTTAAGAATATTAGTGGAATTTTCAAAAGGCTTTCTATCCTGTTGTTAATATCTGTGTTATTTTATTTTTGTTAGGGAGCTGAGGGTTAGTAAATTCTCTAGGAGAGGAGCTAGAACAAAAGCGATTTAAAAAATCATATTGTGACAAACCAGGTTGTAAATAGACAGTGGCACATAAAATTCTAGAAGAAAAAGTCCCTCTACTCACGAGGGTAACATATTTGACTCTATGAATGTTGGAGGTCAGGAGATGACTTTTGCTAATTTGCCTTCACCTCTGAGTTCCAACTGAAATAGGGACAGACGTATTCATTTGGCTGTTAATGTTCCTCAGGTTGCTACCGAGAAAATTGTACAAAATTTGGGGAAAACTTTGTCCATGTGAGTCTGATACTACCTGAGAGGCTTCACAGCCTCTAGATGCATTAACCACATTTTGATGCCAGAACGCATGTGAATTGTTCCTCCTCTTCCCTCAGCTCAACTTCAGGCCCTCCAAGCAATCTCCTGATCAGAATTTGGCTTCCATGTAGATTTCACCACAGGGAAGACTATAGTGAACAACATTCCAGCTGTTACATTAGTCTCTTATGAATTTGAATTATGTTCTTTCGTTTTTGAGAAACTAAGCTCTGCTTAGGGTATTCACAGATTGCAGTTTCTGACCCTTTAATGCTGAAGCCCCATTTCTGGGTTGAGATGCCTCCTTCTGAGAACATTGGCAGCCAGCCTTTCAGCTCTCCTGGTAAAGACCATTCTCTGCATACAACTCCTCTATGCTCACAGTTCCTGTGGCTCATCAGTGTTTTATTGTTAGTATTTAATTTTTTTCTGCGTGTGTTCACATTTCTCCAGTATAGCAATTAGTTAGGCTCACTTTCTCCAAATTAAAAAAAAAAAAACTTCTGAAGCAAGACTTATGGGTATAAAGAATATCATAACATTGGAAATGAAAATTTATATGGTGATCCTAAAGCAAAATTTGTTTAACCTATTTAACATGGGCTTAAACCCTATACTTTAAATGTGTTTGAAAATACAAATTTATAAGCCTTGGGTGGCCTGTGTATGTTGTTTTGCTTTCAGAGTGCTATTAATTTTATACTAAAGTTGATCCTTGAAGGAACCCCTTTTAGAGTTTTCAGAGTTATACAAATTTAGGCTCTAGCCTGTAGGTGGGTATGTGTGAAAAGGATAAACTTTCTGTTGTTCAGTCATCAGCCAATTGGCACTGACTGATAAAGGATTAGAAAGCGCAGTCATCTGGCATTTATTTCGAGAATAGCACGGTGTAAAAAAAATCTAGAAAACAGAATATGAAAACTGAAATGTTGGATTTCTATGACTTGCATATACATCAAGGTGGTTACCACAGAACGAATTCACCTTCCAGTATGATCCAAAACCCAAAGTACAAACAAGATCTAGGGATCAGGGGACATAGAAGGTCAGGCAAAATGTGATTCTGTTCCAAAGGGTGAAATATAGGTTACATTGGGTATCCTGAAAAAATAAACCTTTTTTTTTTCTGGGGCTTGATATTTTGGGGATCAAAATTTTTGCCCCCTTTGTGTTAGGGGCTATACTCACTTGATGCAAATAATGAAAAGTGGTTATATCTACCACAGTGACAGAGCTCTTCACCATAAAGAGCCAAAGGTCAAGAAACAAGTCCTCAGGAATGAATTCCACTTCTCTTTCTGACCTTCCATCTTGTACTTCCTGCCTGACTCACAGCTCAGTGATTTCTGTTCCTACACCTCACATTGGTATTGGCCATCTGGGCCTTACCTCATCTACAACACTGAGGATATAACATCGACCTCCTAACTCATGAGGGTCAAATATACACGGCATTTAGAGTGGCTCCTGGCAGGTAGAAAACACTCAAAAGTTCCTCCGCTACATCCACATCAATCATTTCCTCAGCAAGTCACAATTCCTTTGGAGACAAAGGAAACTAAATTTCAGGAAAAGAGACTGAGTTACCTTAGTTCTATTTCTTCTGTTCAAATAGCCACATATTCCTTTCCTAGGAGAGACCATGACAGTACCACAGACTAGGTGTCTTAACAGAAATTAATTTTCTCACAGTTCTGGAGGTTGGAAGTCTGATATCAAAAGGTTGGCAGGTTTGGTTTCTCCTGGGGACTCTCTGCTTGGCTTGCAGAAGGTCACCTTCTCATGTGTCCTCACATGGCCTCTGTATCTCTTCCTTTCTGTAAGGACAGCAGTCCTTTTGGATTAGTGTACCACTCTTAGGACCACATTTAACTTCCTGAAATGCCCTATTTCTAAATTCATTCACACTGGGGATTCTTCAACATCTGAATTTTAGGGAATACAATTCAGTCCATAACACCCTAGAAGACACTTCAAGGCTGTGTTCTGGTGACAGCTTTGGCTACAGTTACCAAACATGGACCTCAACCTTCTTGAAGAGGTTCACAAGTTAGCTTTTTGCCTCAGTGAATGGAATTATGATGACCTGAAAGTTGGGGTTTAGCTTTGTGCTATCACGCCCCCACCTCCCAACCTACTTCTAAACACTTTTGTGCTGAAAGGAACTTCCTTGTCTTGGGATGGGGTAAAATGTGGACAGGGCAATCAGAGCATCAGGCTGAGTGCCAGAGAGTAATCAGATCCCATCCAGGTTCTGGAATCATAGACTTTTCCCATCCTACAAGGATCTATGATGTAGGTTCCCTTTAGGAATAAGGCAAGTAAGCCATTTGAGTGGACATAAGTTGCAGATCCTTCCTATGATGATCACCATAACAGCATTTGGAAAGCTGGAAATTCATTTGACTTATTTTTGCCAAAGAACCTATCAGATAGGGAGTTAGAAGTTTGCATGGAAATGGGAAAGCCAGTTCGCCTAAGGGGAACATAAGCTAACAAGATACATAACAAAGTTCAAGGTTATGGTTTGCCAATAGGTGTAAACTGAGCTGACTCTGACTAAGCCCCATTAGACCTCATGATGAAGTCACTCAGAGTGTATAAAGAGGAGAGATTGATGGGCTGACCCCCATTCCAAGTTGGTTCATCAATAGAAAATTATTTCATGTTAGCAAAGCAGGGGTCCAGAATGAATATGAGCAAGAACCTCAGGTGGGGTTGGATTGAGAATGTGTTTAGGTGTCAGGCCAGAGTTAGTGTGGCAACAGCTGCTGAGTGTCTTTACCCCTTCATCTTGCAAGCCTCTGTGACAATCTTATTTCTTCAGATACCAAGCTCTTGGCCATGTGTGAAAGCTCTCAGGTATCCCAGCATTAGCTGCCATTCTTGGCAATATGGTGGCTCACTGAGAAGTAACAGCTTCAGTTAGATGGTAGCAGGCAGAACCTGAGGTCTGGAGTTAGTGGGGAAGTGGGAGATAATACAGACTCATTGAATAACATTGAATTTAGGGGACTCATTGAATTTAGGGGACTTCTTGGAGAAGGTTTTTGGAGAAGGACATTCTGTTATCTAGGAGCATGGAGTTGTGCTGGGACTCTGATATGATTACTCTAATCAGAGATGCTACATCCATGAAGAGGTGGGTAGGCACACTTAATCAGAAGTGTGTACCTAGTCTCTCTCACTGCTACCAGTGGTCTTTCTAAAATGTATGTTTGATCATGCCACTACAAATCTTTCACTGGTTCCCAATTCCTGTACTCCAGGATGAAATCATCAGACTCTCTCAGGGACCCTATTGCAGGTGCAATGTGTCCCTTGTCCACCTGCCATCCAGCCTCTCTTCTTGTCATTACTGGTTCCCTCTACACACCTGTCAAAAATACCTCTGTAATTTCACTCATGCTCTTTCCTGGGGCAGGGAAAGTTGGCCCAACCTTCTAACCAAATTGCTTCTTATACTATACAATCTAAATCAAGGCTCTTTTGGACATACCTCTGGACCAATCAGAAGGTTAATCATTCCCACTTCTGTTTGACTTCTGTATTTTCCACTTCAATGATAAATTTTACCTAATTTTTGTCATTGTCATTTTGCATCCTTCTTTACTCAAGATGGTTTCATAAGCTTCAGGTTCTACAATGCCTGAATCTATCCCAGGATATAAAAACCAGACCACAGATTTAATCATAAGAGTGATAGAGTTTCAAAGAAGACTTAATGTGCATCTTTGATATGTCTCCTGAATTAAAGTTAGAACCCTGATTGAGAAGTAGTAAGTATTATGTAGATTCTAATTATGTCTTTACATGTCTCCTTTTTTTTTTCTAAAGTGTTAGATACTTAAAAACAAGAACTATGGTCATTTTCTATTTCCTTCCAACAGGTACAGAACATGTCACTTTGGAAATCCTTAATAATATTTTGCAGATTAAAATGAACATTGTACTCCATGTTTGAAGCAGGATAGGAACTGTTAGACATTTAGAGCTGTGCTGTCCAGTAGAAACGTAATGTGAATCACTCACATAATCTAAAATGTTCTAAAAGCGTTAAAAAAACTAGGAAGATGGAGGTAAAATTAATTTTAATAATCTATTTTCTTTTACTCAAGATGTCCAAATTATTATCATTTCACCAAGTAATCTATATATAATGATTAGTGAGATGCCTTACATTCTTTCTTCATACTAAATCCTTGCAATCTGTTGTGTATTTTACATTGATGGCACATCTCAGTTTGGACTACCTCCTTATCTGGTGCTCAGTAATCTTATGTGACTAGTGGCTACCACACTGGACAACACAGATATACAGTATAATTTTAAAAGCAGTGATAGGAAAAAGAAGATGCTTTGGATCTAACAATTTATTTATGGTGGCATGGTGACTTCTAAGGTCTACTAATATTTTCTGCCTCTTAAAACCACATTGATTTTATGTCAAAATACCTCACTCACCAAACTTTCCAGTTGATTGAGAGTGAAAAATACACAGATATCTGTATTTAAGTGTAATCCTGATGGTCACGGTACTTTTATATTTGCAGTAGAAATAATGTAGCCTCGCAGGTCAGGTGTTTTTACCATGCAAATAGCATTGTAAAGTCCTGAAAGAGAATTCTTATCTATGAAGCGTTATAATAACTCTTAGACCCTTCATTTCACAACAGAATTTCCTGAGCTCATTATGTGAAAAGGAGTGTTTTGTTTAGTACATTCTGTCCCAGGAAGCTCATCTGCTGCAGCTCCAGTAGATGTGAAAGCTATATGTTTACATGAGAAAAAATTTCACTAGACATCCCTGATGGTAAATTTTGTAGGCAGGGAGCCTTGTGTAAATCACTAGTGTGGCTTTGCTGACTTTCTAGTCAAACTCAGGCTGTGTGTCACTGCTTACAGCAAATTAAATTTCGATGAGCT
>PVIJ01007809.1:45000-79479 GCA_004024925.1 Scalopus aquaticus
GTCCAGACTGGTGCTATTATGGACATTTTTGCAGGGATTTAGAAGTTTCTTTGCTGCTCTACAGCTCTGCTGGCCTGAACTGATGCTGTGTGTTCTGGATGACTTTAAAAGTTTGTTTGTGGGCCTCCCAGGTGACGCAGTGGGTTAAGCACAGCGCTGTGGAGCTATTGGCAGCTGCAGCTCGAATTCGATGCCCAGCTGGGGAGAATCCTACATGGTGTGGCAGACCTCTCCTGCCTCGCCCGCTGCTCCCCTCAGCAGTGTATTTCAGTTGATCTGCCTGTTCTGCTCCCCCCCCGCTCTGTCTCTGGTGAACCCTCTCATCGCCCCACACCTCTGGCCTGCACCCCAGCTTGTATGCATAAGTAAATAAATCTTTAAAAAAAAAGTAAAAAAAAACTTAAAAAAAAGTTTGTTTGTGGGCTTGGTCTCTAGAATGTCCTACTTTTGGCCCAGGTTTCCACTTTCCATCCCCTCTTGGTGTGATGCCATGGTGGCAGCTAATTCCATGTCCCAGTGCACTTCTGGCTTTGCTAGCGAAATAGCCAGTGTTTCCCTCACCCTTTCCTTCTGTGGACCAGAGACCACCCCCAGTCCACAGGCATTAGCTTTGTCTTTCTCTGTATTGAACCAGACACTGATTCTTTCTGTGTCCCGGTGGCAAGCAGACCATTTCAAAGCTCTCTCACCAGACATGTGTGGCACGCTCTCTAACTCTTCCCTTGAAGGTCAGGAGTTGAACCGCGACCAGGCTACAGTTTGCAGGATCCTAGGAGCAACCCTATATTTCACGCTATGTATCTGGCAGTGCCTGGAACTCCAGAACACATAGAATGCAACTGGCTGGTGCCCCTAGGCTGTGCAAAGTTCCCTTATGATGGGGAGTCTCTGTAGGGCACAGCTTTCCTCTTTATAAAACCATTCACCAGTTCTCTACTTTCTCCTCCCCATTATCTTATCATGGTGGGTGCTGAGGTCAAGATTGGTGGGATAGGTGTCCCACATTGTCACTGTAAGTTCATCTGTGGGAGGCTGTTTCTCACATGAGCTTTGGTGTCATGAGTCCCTTACTGACAAATGCCATGTGTGGGGCCGTGTCCTAACATCCTGCTACACTTGTCTATCTGGGCATCCATTCCGGTGAGCAGCACATTCCCTGCAGCACTCCCCGAGAAGGAATGGCATGCGTGAATGAAAATAAATAGCGTCTGGATTGGATGCCCCAGCCATGCTGATGTCTCTCTCCACTTGCTGGTAAGTAGGAGCTTCTCCCAGTGAGGAGTTGGAGCTGTCCATGGTCAGAACACTGTTTCCTGCCACACCTTCTGGAGAGCGCTGCATTCCTGTCTCAGGCCTCAGGTCAGGTTTCTACTGGCCACCTGTCCTCACTTAAAAGCTCTTTCTACTCTTGAGCTGTTCTTATTCTTGAGTGTGTGCCTCTGTGTGTGTGTGGGTTTTTTCATCTGTGCTTTCCCATTTTGAATGCTGGTTCTTGGTAGTGTTTCATTTAGAAATCTCCAGCCACCTGACATTGATGATCACTCTCCTGTTTTTGCTCACCCACTGCCTCCTACACTTCCTTCTGCTCGGTGTCTGCTTACTCTGTGCCAGGCCTGGGCCCTGGGAGACGAGCTACTTGGCAAAACGTGTTGATTCTGCTTCAGATGGTGAAGCAGCATTTTGACACAGCTGCCCTCTTCTTGTGGGTCAACTTGCACTGCCAGAAACACCGAGCATTGTGTTCATGAGATTTCAAACACTGTTCTGAATGACTGAGTGAGTGTCAGTCACATAGGTTTTGGGTAAGTATCTGCTTTCACCAGCTAATGGCTCCCCAGACTAGAAGAGCACACCTGGACAGCCTGCCTGAAGGGCAGCTGAACATTTTTCTTTTCCTATCTGAGTCCTAGCCTATTACTCTATGACTCCCAATTAGATTGATAGTACCTGCTGTTCTCTCCTGTACTCTTTATCAAAGCAGGTCCAGAAACCATATATTCGCACTGCAGTATACCTGACAGCTTAAGGTGTTAGAAGTCCCAGGGTGTTCAATACCTCCAATAACATGGCTTTACAATTTCTGACATCAATCCATTGTGATGGGGAACATTAGGTTGTATGTGTGTGTGTGCGTGTGTTTTGTACCAGAAGCAACCACTACTACTGTTCAAGTTCAACTTTTGTTGTCTTTATTCCTTTCTGCTGAGGCAGGTAAATAGGCCATTGCCATGGTGGACATTGAAGCCATTCCCAAACCTGAATAATCCTGAATAACCTGAATTAATTCCTACACTACTCCAGCACCTGCCAAATACATATGGTAATTAGTTAGATCGGCAGAATTCATTCTGGATGACAAAATGCACAAGGATTTCATGTGGATGGGACCTCTGAGCTGGGGATGTTGTCCCTGACAAGAAGAATAGCTGGGTGAGAGGAGACTGCTGGTACAGATGTGTGCACACATAATGGAGGGACCGTAGAACATCTTGGCTTCCTTTATAATTTTATCCAGGCTTTTCCATTTCATGTCTGTTCCAGCCCACCCTGCCCTTTTCTCTTCCCCTCCTTTTCTCTATCTCTTCTTGGCACTATTGCTTCTCTTCCTCCATCTCAGTGGGTTCCTTTACCACTCTTTCCCCCAACGTGCCTTTTGTCTCTAAACTTGCTGCTTCTAGGAAGGTAAAGGGGAATAGCAATCAAAAGGGACATGTCTTTCATTTTTACCATATGCTATTTATTCTGACTGAAAGAAAAGAAGAAATTTTCACTTTGGATATTAGGCAGTTCTCCCAGCCCCCACTCCCCCAAGCAATTCTACAGTTAACTGAGAAGCACAATGGTGTGCTGAGATTGAAAGAAAGAAGGTACAGAATGTTGGTGATGGGGTGGGATGTGTAATCTACCATTTCCCAGGCTGTTCCATTGACAAATAGTCCTCAAAGAGTGAACTAGGGACTGGACCTTTCGCAAGCTGAGTTTACAGTTGATACAAACATTTGAGTTTCAGGAGGCAAAAGTGGAAATTGCCTCATTTGCTTAAGACTGTTCTCCTGTTATTGTACCGCTTACCTTTCAAACTGGCCTGAAAAGAGCTTTCTGACGCTTGTATTCAGCTGGAGTATGAGAAAAGCAGCATCTAGTTTGTTGTTTCCTAAATTAATTCCTACACTCATTTTGCACCAGAAAGAACATCAGTGCTTTCTTCATATATTGGGAAACAGGCACACCCTCGCTTGCTTTCTCTATCACAGGGCACAGGATAAATGGCTTCTAAAATAATGTCCAGTTATGAAACAAGAAAGTGGGCTTCTTTATTTGATAAACAGTTCTCACTATGAGCTCAATGAAATACTGCCAAGGCCTTCAAAGTCATCCTACTTGGCCAGTGGAACAAAAGGGAATTAAAACAGGAAAACAAGCCTAAGACAAAACAACATTCTAGAAAGCAATGATAATGTTAATGATAATTATTCTCCACATGATGATCTGAACACTTTACCCCACCTTTCTTAAAAGGAGGATGGCTTTGGTAAATTAAGTGGGATTGGCACAAACCACACTCCTTTACTGTGACTGATTCAGGAAAGACTATATTCAGAGAAGGCATAAACTCTCAATGCATCATAAGGCAAAGGGCTGTAGGGAATAGTTCAATAAAAGGGAAAAAGTCTGCTCAATGAAAACACTTTACAAGTGAATATATATTCACTCTAAAAGAGTCATCTTAAACACTAACCACAGTACCATCCCGGGGATAACAAGAAGTGGCAATAGGTACTTGCATCTCCCCCAGCCCTAAAAGTAAACCCAAGTTGGAGGAAATGCATTGTACAGGGAATTATATACACTGCATTTCTACTTCAACAGGGTTCTTGTTCTGTAAACACGTGAGCACGTGATATTCCCACCCAGGTTATTCCTTCTAGGAGGAATGCGTGCTCGCTCGCACATTAACCATTTGGTCGCTCAATGAAAAGCATCATCATCACCCTGCTCTACACATTTAGCACCCCTAAAAGTCACTACATGGATTTAGTGATTAATGATGATTGATTTTTTGTTGCCAGCTTAACCGTCACACTTGAGTGGGGCTGATGCAGACCCAGCTGTGCTTAATTAGCCCACAGGACTTAGAAACCGTATTTTAAAGACAGGCTTGTAATGGAAGAAGCCTTCTTGATGGTGCAGCCTGCTGAGGTAAACCCAGACATGTGGCAGATGCAGTTTTTCATTAGGTCCAAGGAGCATGTTTGGGAAATGGATGTTACATAAAAAAGACATATGTTCTCCTTAGACTTGAGAAAGCTATTGTTGGCTTCTAGAACTTGGGTTATAAAGGGAGCTAGCTCAATGTGAGTTTCTTTCTCTGTGGCATGATCTAGGCTGATTACTTAAGATCAATGCTTGGTTCAAACTAGAAAGTAAGTGTAGTATTATGTCACACTATTCTACATGGCATGTTTATTTTTATATTTTTGGTGAATTTAACCTTCTCTAGTGTCCTACCTTAAGATGTGAAATACTTAATTATTCTTGAAAATGTTACATGTATATAAAGATTTTTTTTTTTTTAAATTCGGGATCCAAAATAAAGAACCAATCCTCTTCATTCCCTTCTTTCTTTGCTTGGCCAGTAGAAAGTCCCTCCCTCCCCACTCCTGCCTCCTTCCCTCCCTCCCTCTTTTCCTTCTTTCATTTCTCCCTTACAATGAGTTATACCTATTTCAAATAGTAAGAAATTATTTCTAAACTCAGCCCACTTCCTATCATTTGAGAGACATGACATTGACCTTTGCTGCATGAATATTTGCCCACTAGATAGAGTTCCAAAACAATAGTCTCATGTCAAATACACAATACAAAAAACATCCAAAGATTATCATACCTTCAGTTTTGGGTAGCATCTGGTTTAAGTCAAATGTGAATTAATGATGTAGAAAAGTTGAAACTCTTACAGTTCTTCTCTTGATCTATAAGACCCTGTGGATCTTTATGAGGCTGCTCACTGAGTTGTTTTTTTTTTTAAGATTTATTTATTTATACATACAAGCTGAGGTTACAGGCCAGAGGTGTGGGGTGGCGAGAGAGTTCCCCAGAGACAGAGTGGGGAGCAGAACAGGCAGATCAGAAATACACTGCTGAGGGGAGCAGCGGGCGAGGCAGGAGAGGTCTGCCGCGCCATGTGGGATTCTCCCCAGCCGGGTGTCGAACTCGCATTGCGGCTGCCGACAGCTCCACAGCGCAGCGCTCAACCGCTGCGCCACCAGGGAGGCCCTGCTCACTGAGTTTTTAAGGAGTATTTTCAAGTATCCTGCAGATAGCACTGGAAATCATAGAAAGGTTTATGTGGAAATCATAAGGAGACAGAGAAAAACGTTTTCCAAGTCTTGTTGCTATACCTTTGGGTTTTTCACTAGGGAAAAACTTGGTACATTTTTCACTAGGGAAAAATGAAAGGGAGGACTAGTGAGAGAAAAAAAAAGTAGAAGTAACAAGTGAAGGGGCTTCCAGAGGAGCCCCAGTACCCTGGAAATTGATCTTCAGAGAGTTGCCTTCCAAGGATGGTGGGGATACAGAGTGAAACTGCTACAAAGTACAGATGAAGATACTTGTAAAGAACAGCACTGCGTTCAAAAAAAAGCACGGTTTTCAGACACTGAGCTACAAGTGATGGAAACTCAATTTAGACAGCGTAAGCAAAAAGGGGAAAATATTGGCGCGCGTAGCTTGGAAGGAAGTAGGGATAACTCATTGCAGTGAAGTTAGAGCTCAGGACCCAGGGCCTCCACGACTAGAAGACTCCACTGTCTTTTTCTGCCTCTTGCAGCCGCTTCCATCCCTCCCTCCCTCCGTCCTTTCCTGCATTCCTCCTTCCATCCTTCTCTTATGTATATTTATACTTCGATTTATTCTTCAGGTAGAATTGTCTCAATGAGAGGGCTTAACAAACATAGTGGAAAGAGATTCTTTGCCCAATCATACATAGAGTAATACATACAGTATACATATAGGTATAGCCCAATCATACATTGTCCCAAATCAGGGACAATATCTGGCTCTATTGTGTCATCTGATCCTCCTGTAACCCAGTCTGGGGGAGTGAGGTGTTGTTTGGCTGAGTGTGGGTCACATATCCATATCTGTGGATGATATCTTAAGTGAGGAAAGAGTGGTTACATTAGCATGAGAAGGGGCAGGAAAGGTTGCTGGGCATAAAAAATAATGGTTTTCTCAGCCTCTTATAAAATCCATTATAATATATGCTAAATAGACTGATAATAACTTTCCCTGAAAAGAGCTTGTTCACTTGAAAGCATTTTCACCTACATATTACCTAATATTTTTTTCTCACAGTGGTGCTACTGGGGGGCGGAGGTGGTCAGTTAAGCTTCACTGATGAAAAATACCTGGTCTAGACTAAAAAATAGCATACACATAAAGGGCATAAAAATAACTGAATAAAGAAACCAAACCAAACCAAAACCCATCAACCTCGAACACCTAGGTCTAATTCCAGTTCTGCTACTAACAAGCCTCTTGACATTACCAAATCATTTCACTATTTTGGGTCTCAGAAGAAGGTGGATTAGACCTATAGCCTTCAAACTTGTACCTCGGAATCATCAGAATGGTCTTGTAAGAGGAAAACTGGAACAACCTCCGAGCAAGTGGGTACCATCAGTGGGCTTGTGGCCAGGCAGTAGCCCCTCAGACCACAGGTAGCATATACTGCACACTCCCACATCCCAGGTCATGAACTTGGTGGGGGGGCGCGGTGCACTGGGCCAGAAAGCTTTGGAGCTGGGGGTCCTGAGGTCTATATCCTTTGACTTCCTGAATGGGGCTGCTGGGAGCCAGGGCCTGAATATAGCGACTGTGTGGAAGGAGCACAGTCAGGCCTCATGCCTTTTTCACCATGAGCTCCTTTGTACTCTGGTCTCTGCTCAGTGGCTGCTATCTGGGGTAAGACTGATGCCCTCTGGTCATATGCTGCACAATAAACTTTCTCATCGCTCCCTTTTCCTCACTCCTATGTAAATGACCCTTTTAATTTCTCTGCTTTTGGGTCTTGTCTAGAATTTTGAAGCAGGAGGGTGAGGACTTACAGACTAGGTCAGTCCCATTTTCCCTGGTTTGTCAGTAACAGCTTAAAAAACTCAATTTTTGGGCCACATCCTTCAGAGTAGTCTCAATCAGTAGATTTAGGTGGCAGTCAAGAAGCTGCATTTGTCACAAGTTCCCAGACGCATTCAGTTCATATTGTCATCACAAAACTAAAGGTTTAAAATAATCCAAATATACTATCTTATAGTTCTGTAGGTCAGAAGATGGAAGTAGGTCTCATAGCACTAATGTCTAGGTATTGGCACAGCTAATTTTCCTCTGAAAGTTCTAGAGAATTTATGTCTTTGTCTTTTCCACTTCTAGAGGCTCCTTGTGTTCCTTGGAACATGGCCTCTTCCTCTGTATTCCCTTTAGATTCCTGCCTGCCCCTCTACTGACTCCCTCTTCTTCATGCCAGGGCCCTCGTGATTGCATTGGGCCCACCCAGATAACCAAGGGTGAGCTTCCTTTGTAAGATAAGCTACTCAGCAACTTTAATGTCATCTACAATTTTAATTCCTTCTTGCTATGGATCATAAGATATTCACAAGTTCTGGGAATTAACACTTGAACATCTACCTCTCACATCAAAACAGGAATCATTTACTAAGAACTACTAGACTAGAACAATTATCCTAGCTTATTCAGCTCAGAACTTCTGAATCTGAGAGAACAAAGCAGAATTGTTCTCATGTTTTGGAAAATGGACTCATTGCTTACCTGTTTTTATATTCTTTCCATTGGTTGGGCTTTAGTACACAGATAATTTGCTCCAAAATTAAATTGCTCCCCAGATGAAAGTTACTTATTCCCTCTCCTATAGTAGGAATAGGCCCAATTGAGAACTTTCCCCAGGGGCTTTCTGTTCCTGAGGCCTGGTCTAGATGGACTGTGAAGTAACTTGGAGTCTGAAGCTCAGAAAGTTTGTATTCTCGACATTTAGATCAAATAGTCTGTCTCAAGTTTACTTTGTGCTTCCAGGTTATCTACTTTTGCCAATCTTGAAGACTTAGAAGTTTTCCTAGCATTAACTAACTGTGAGCAAGAAGACGCTGAGAATGCAGAGAATGTTACAAAAGGCTTCAATTTCTATCCTCTGGGCTTAAGCCAGTTATTGGTGAGACAAGGCTTTGGGTCAAGTCTCTTAAGAACTCCCAGCAGTTGCTATGGGAACTGCTCGTTTGCCTACTTTCCTTTTCCTCCCTCATCATCATTTTGAATCTCAGCAATTATCTGTCTGATAGTATCTCACATGCATATCTTAGATCCTGGGGACAGATGAAGTAATTCTCACTTTTCCCCTATCCCATCCTTAATTTCATCATTTATTTGCATTTAAATCTGAGTGGAAACTCATCCCTTGTGTGGTAATCTATATTTATAGTGAAATAAAGCTTGATTTCATTAGAGGTCATATTATAACCCACTCTATGAGACTGCCAAAGCGGATGCTCCAGTTCAGACAAAGCCTCCCTGTGACCATCTTTTTCTTTTAGGTTCCTTTCATCATCTTCCCATGGTCATTTCTTTCTCTTTTGCAGCAATCTGCTCTGAATACAAGTGGCTTTCATTTTGTAGCAATTAAATCCCCACAGAAAGGGGAGGTTCCACGTTCCCTGCCCCGCATATGGGAAGGTGGAGCTGAGCAGTGAGGGGAAGATAGAAAAGACTTGGGAGAGAAGGTCAGAGGGAGAAGATGTGGAGGAGCCCCATGGAGCAGGGATATGTGAAGAAGCAGCTGTGCTTGCTTCTCACCTTTGGACTTGTACCAGGGACTTGGAGGACCTGTCCTCCAAGAGATATGGGTGAGAGAACCGTGGGGAGGCTGACAATGGCAGCTTTATCTTGACTTGTATTTTGATATTGCTTTTTCCTTCCAGACTTGCTTGTCTCTTTCTGCCCCTTTCCTATGGGTCCTCACAGAAGGTGCCTTAGACTTGTGGCAGGCTTTTGGGCCTCAGTGACACACTTTGGGCCAACCCTGTTTGGATGGGCATTTACCCACTGGGGGATGGGTAACTTTGGGTGCTTCCTTTGGAACTATGTTCTTTCTCTTCTCTCTATAGCATGCTAATTCTATCAAAGTTCTTTTCTATTGGTGGTCTGATACACTAAGAGTATGTTTTATCTTTATGCAACGGATGACAGAAACTGTTTAGAGCATGAATGTTTGGGGGTCCTGGGGTGCGCCTCATTCTGTCCACTAACTATTTAACACAGTTCTAAGCATTTTATAGGGGAATGTTTTAAGGGCTAAAGAAATAAAACCCTGATTAACAGAATAGGAAATTTTGGTTGCTATTTAAATAATATTTTCTGGCTTTTACTTTCCAAACTCTAACTTTATTGATTTGCATTAAAAAAGCTATGCCAAGAATGCAAACTAGTTCAACCACTATGGAAAGCTGTATGGCGATTCCTCAAACTGCTAAGAATGGAGCCTCCACATGACCCAGCAATACCACTTCTGGGAATCTACCCAAAGGACACAAAAACATTAATCCAAAAGGATACATGCACCCCCATGTTTATAGCAGCACTGTTCACAATAGCTAAGACATGGAAACAACCCAAATGCCCAAAAATAGATGACTGGATCAAGAAGATGTGGTACATATACACAATGGAATACTATTCAGCATTCAAAAAAGATAAACACATGCAATTTGCAGCAACATGGATGGAGCTAGAAGGGATCATGCTCAGTGAAATAAGCCAAAAGGAAAAAGAAAAATATTGAATGGTTTCACTTATAACCGGAATATAGGGGAACCAAATAAAAGGGAGACATTTAGTGAGAGAGGAGGAGGATAGGGGCTCAGAATGGGGGAGAGCACGGGGGACTCTGGTGACGGCTCATGGGTGAATTGGTGGTGGGAAACGTATGGGGAATACACAGTAATATAAAAGACATAAATAATAAAAACAATAAAAAAATCATTATAGCTAATAAAAAAAAAGCTATGCCAGCTTTGGAAACTTTTTGAAAACACCAATTATGTTTATTTAATTGATAAATACCCTATTGCCCTAAAATATTGGATATATCTCATAATACAGGTACTTTTCAAATCTATCAAAATATATAATACATACATAATGCATATATTATATGTAGTTATATGTTATATTTAATATTATAATGTGTATATATACATATGAAATCTAGATTAGGTTACTATAATTAATATAATGGAATATTTTATTTGATTTTGAGCTTCCTGACAATGAAAGCAAAAAGGGAAGTCAATTCATTGTAATTCCCATCTGGAAAAAAGTTAGCATTTCCTCAGGAAACAGTTGTTTTAGATAATATATATTTAAAGATATTTTCAGAGATTTACAAATCCAAATGATGATATTCAGGTTGATTATTACAGTGCTGTTTATACCAGCAAAAATGTGACTAGAAGCCCTGAGGAACAGAGGTTTAGCAATCTTCCATACTACCCAATCTTACATACTTCCAATCTTACATACAAGGATATGTGTTCATGTAAGAGAATCTTATGATGGCATAAAAAACATGGTAAAAATGACTATTTTTCATTATGCAAAAATGTTTATGGTGATATATATAGGATATGTATATAAACTCTATAACCAAATATCAGCAGTATCTTTATTTGGATAGTGAAATTATAGATCACTTTTATTTGTATGCTTTTTTGCCGATTTATATTTTCTTGTGTAAAGATATATTACTTTTTGTGTGTTTTTTTCTATTAAAAATAATTTCCCCCATAGAACTTTATTGCAAGAGACATTTGAAAACCTTAGACAAGATATGATGTCTTAAACAACGGTTTTTCTAAAAAACACAACCATTCTTCACGCGACATTGAAATCCAATGGCATAACTTAGTGAAGGCATTTCTTTGCATGTGAAGCAAAGTGGTGGAGACCCAGTGAATACTAAGTAGCTAACTTTAAGTGATTTAACAGATGTGCAAACAAATTAGATTAGTGTCTCTTGAACTTTAACATCCACACAAAATACTTGGAGATCTTATTTAAATGCAGATTCTGATTTAGTGGTTCTGGGTGATTCAGTGGCCTGAGATTCTGCATTTTGAGTGTGCTGCTGGTCCATCCTTGCTCGGCATAGGAAGGACTTAGAGCACCTAAGGAACCAGATGTAACTAGACTGGTGTCTATCCCAGGATACTCATCGGAGCCACTGGTAGAACTTTAAGAAGTACAGGTTCTATTGGGTTAGTATTATGTCCCGAATAAACTCCACCCACTGATGTTTTACGGACTTCACCCCCACCTCCACGCCTTGTAGTTTTCCCCCGGCACCGAAAACTACAACCCCCATCATGCCATAGATCTGACATGACCCTTGACTTCTTGAAAAGGAGATTTCTGGGAACGAAGGGTGGAGTTAAGCAACCATGCTTAGCATAGCACTGAACACAGGTGGGCCTGGACTGGGCATGGTTTTTGCCAGCCTTCAGCGTGCGCCCCAGGGCCCCAGCTCAGGCAGCATTACCGGTAGGACGCATTGAAAGTTAATTTCTCTCTTCTCTGTCTCTCTCTCTGTCTCTGTCTGTCTGTCCGTCTGGGTGTCTCACTGTTCCCTTCTTTTCATTTCCCCTGTAAGTAAGCCTTTTATTAACCTTTCTATGTGTACCGGCCCTTAGGTCTTGATTTTTTATTTAAGCGAGCGGGTTAGGACTCGCACCCAGGTCTTCCCCTTTCCCTCTGGGGTTGCCGTGTAACAATTCCAGGACCCCAGCTCAGATCTAGTGAATCATGAGATCTGGAGGCAAGGTTTGGGCATGTGTAATCTGTAAGGTCCCCCAGGTGATTTGGATAAAGTTGGTTCATAGACAGGATGTATATGAGGTTCATTTCCTGAAACAGTGTTACCTGTGTCTCACTCCACTTGGGATTTGGCAAGAGTGAACCCCAGGTAGACTCTGTCAGTTCTTTGTTGAGGAAAGAATTCAACGTTGAAACCAGTTACAGAAAAGCATGAGATTTATTGATAGATAGGAAGAAGGACAGGAAAGCTCTAATAGCAGTGAGGGATCCTGAATGGGTAGCCGCTGGGGGGCAAGAGGCAGGTGCTAATAGTGTATAGTGGGTAAGGACTGGGGGTCTGGCTGTTGGGTGTCTTCTCGTGTGTCTCTTCCTGACTGGCTGGGCCTGCTGTGTCTCCTAGGCTGCTGAGGTCCACTGAGTTTGCCCATCTTACCTGGCCTGCCTTTCCAAAACTAGCTTTGGTCTGTTGCTCTGGCATTGTGTTATTGTGTTGGTGTTCTGAACATTCCATTCTTTGCTGGGTGGGGAGTGGGGTGGATGGGTAAGAAGGGCCTTCTTGTTCCATGATTTTTCTCCAGTTGGACTGGTAAATAGACTTAGGGCACCTGGGCAGGGTGCGGGGAGGGCACCCTCCTGGCTCCGACCGATTATTTTTCAGTCAGGCTGATAAATGAACTTGGAGGCTTGGGGTACCCTATTCCTAACTGACTGCCTATACCATTTCCTAACTTACTCCTTTATGAGTAGCACAGAAGGTTACCTGAAGTATATCTTGTCTGTCTTACTCTGTGTAGGAATTAGCCTCAGATCGTGAGAGTAGACTTTGGGTAGCAAGCTCAGCCTTGTCACTGTAAGTGAGAAGCCATGTTGGTATTGCCATCATATATGCTTGCTCTGGGCCACTGTGGTTGTTTCTAGAAGCAAGGTATTGATTTTCCATAATTCACTATGGATTTGTTGAAAAAATATATTGCCAACTGCATATTATCTAACTCTGTCAATGAGTTTTTTAGTAATATACTCAAACCTATTATAAAAAGTTATCATTTTTGTAATTTCATTTCTCCCATATTTAACTTCTTAAATAAAAAAAATCACTTAGGTCGTACTCCAGCTGTCTATTCAGAGTGGACAGATTAATTATGTTTGGGTAAGGTCCAGATTAGACTCTGATAATGAAATATACTGAGCAAATACCCACATGGGTTCACTAAGTAAGGCTTTCATGGAAACTAAAATATGTGTGAGTTGCCAAGGAGGTCATTTTCCTTCGGGATGTGTGTTGCATGCAGAAAGCACTATGTGACAGCATAGAACACAGTGGTGTATCTTCGTTGGGGTCTGACCCAGTAACTCATGTACATCAACCTGTCACTCAGAGCTAAGCTCATGCTACTGGTATCTACATGTGCTTGTACTCGATAGCCCCAAAACTCTGGCTTTTGAGTTTTAATAAGGCATACCTAATTTCTACATAAAAATTGAAGGTTAAACATGCTAGCATATGGTGAGAAATTTCCATCTTGTGTAAATTTGCTTTCCCTACACATTACTTTCCAGCCCTTACTGAGAAGCCCATGTAACTATGTTGTGGAGGATAGTTAATGAACAAATTCTTTGATGAATGGATTAGTCTTGAATTTGTAACAGGTCATTCAGTGCCTCTTATTCGAATATATTCTGACTGTCAGATTCTACTTTTCTGTTACTAAAGTTAGACTTTGTACTGCAAAAGACAGAATGAGTGACCTGGTCTTCTATGACCCCTATTCCCTATGGTGAATCAAACCTTGGGTTCCTTCAGATGCTTTTGTATCCATCATACCTATTATGATAACACACTGAGCTGACAGGTTGTACACATGAGTATAGAAATCCAGGAATGATGGCAAGATGAATAATTTTACCTCTTAGCAAAAAGATAAGTTTTCTTCATGTTTCCTGTCCTCTGGCCCCTCTCTGCTTGACTGTGCTCTCCGGGGCTCCCTTTCTCTTTCACCCCGGGTATGAGTAGCTATTCACATCACTGTTAAACTGATGTGAGCTAAGGTTCAGGACCGAAATGATACTTACAAGCATCATGTAGCTTCCCTTTAAGAGTTCTTTCAAGTTGGTTTTTCTCTTTCTGCAGTTACCCTGTATAAGGGCATTTCTTCTTCAATGGGGATTATTTATAATCAGGCTGCAGGTCCTAGCAATTCCTTCCTCCCCATACCCTGCTGTCTCTCTTCTTGTTCCCATTCTTCTCCGACTTCCTTGATTCTTCTCCCTTCTCTCCTTGCAAATAGAAACGGGAGCCTGGCTCTTTCAGGGTCAAATGCATAAAGTAATGGTTTACCTCTTGTTTGATTTCAGCTTCGGTCCCTGGGGGGATTCAGCGTTATTGTTGTGGTTCAACCCTGTAGCGCTACAGGCTAATGGATCAATTCAGCCTGCAAAGCATCCTATGGCCTGTCGATATGAAATTCTAGCAATTACTGAAGTGGGAAGGCTGGGAAGCGGCTGAAAAACATTCCCTATTGATCATTCCAGAGTATGATGAACTTGTTTAAGAAAAATTGATCTGCCACATCGATTTTTTTTATCAGAGAATCTCATGAATGCAATTTAAGTCACAATATTTCTTGCCTTGTAGAGTGTTTTCTTTATGAGAAGAATCGAGGCAAACCAGCCAATGAGCATTATTGAAAAGTGTTCCAAAGCTTCCCACCCTTTGCTTGCTCTATCATTTTAGAAATTGTTTTTGTATTTGAATTGTAGATATCAGGTCTCCTCTTTATATTCTCAACTTCTTCACCAACTTTCCCTTCTTCTCAGTCCCTTGTCTATCCCCACCTTCAACTCCTAACTCAAGGGTTTTGGTTGAGGATTGTCTCTCTCCTGTGACAAGTACATTCTCATTTATTTTATGAGGAGTCTTCTGGTCAAGGTAACCCTGTCCCTTGATGCAGCCCAGGAGTGCTAAGGGACCCCAGAGGTTCTTGACTTCTACGCAGGAAAGAATTCATGTGGGAGACAGTGTAGCTGAGTTAGAAATGAAGCTTGAAGACGTCTGAGTGTACCTAATCAAGAGTGAGTGAGGGCAGATGCAGAGAATGGCCTTGGGTCTTAAGGGTGTTGATAGAAATACTTGCCTAGTGTGAGGAGGCACTCATAGATCTGTGAGGGCTCATAGATGGGGTCCCAAAAGGGTTTTTTCCTGCTTCGTTTAACAAAAAGAGCAGGAATTTACAGATGAGATAATGGGGTTTGGCCAGTTTTGTTTAACAAAAGCACATGCCCCCTAACTTTCTGTTAGATAAGAGAGGAAAAGTTTTTTTTTTTTTTTAAGATTTATTTATTTAGGGCCTCCCCGGTGGCGCAGCGGTTGAGCGCTGGGCTGTGGAGCTGTCGGCAGCGGCGACGCGAGTTCGACGCCCGGCCGGGGAGAATCCCATGTGGTGCGGCAGACCTCTCCTGCCTCGCCCGCTGCTCCCCTCAGCAGTGTACTTCTGATCTGCCTGTTCTGCTCCCCACTCTGTCTCTGGTGAACCCTCTCGCCGCCCTACGCCTCTGGCCTGTACCCCAGCTTGTATGTATAAATAAAATAAAAAAAAAATCTTTTAAAAAAAAAAAAAGATTTATTTATTTATATATAAATGTATAAATATATACATTTATATATATATACATTTATATATATATACATTTATAAATATATACATTTATATATAAATGTATAAATATATATATTTATATATAAATATATATATTATTTATATATATATATGTATATATATATATATAGAGAGAGAGAGAGAGAGAGAGAGAGAGAATTCTTTTTCAGAAATACTGGGTGGGGGATGTAGGGGGCTGCAGCCATTGTGCTCAATTCCTGTTCTACTTCACCTTGACTCTCTGAGCACTATTTGGGCAATGATGTGATAGACTATGCACCCCAGGGCCATTCACTTTCTGGTCAGTGTCAGCTCTGTAGTACATATAGACAGCTGCTCTATCACTGAAACTGTATTGTGGACTTGAATAGATGACACAAATCCTTACCTACTTCTAAATATCTCTCCCCATGTATCTCTGTGGGGTGATACTATGCTTGATATAACTTTGTCTTACTGTTTCTTACTAAAAACTCTTTAAATGTTGTCTATTATTGTCCTTTTCCTCTTCTTCAGCCTGACCAGGAATTCTGTTATAGCACAGATTAGTGATTTCCAAAGATGGACAACCATCAGTGTCACTTTGGGAGCTTCCATAAATGTGCATTCTAGGGCCTCATTCTAGACCTAGGTTCCTAGTAGAACCTAGGAAATTATAGTTTAAAATGCTGCCTAACTGAGTCTGATAACATTTGGGAACCCCTGAATTATATAAGGCTGTGTGAATATGTGTGTGTGTGTGTGTGTGTGTGTGTGTTTGGTAAGGACAGTTGGGTAGAAGAACGAAAGAAGTTTTTTTGTTTGTTTATTTTTTTTAATCTTTTTGATTTTTATTATAACCATATGCTATTTTGTTTTCCAGCTTTATTGAGATATAATTGGCATATAACATTTTAAGTATAAGGTGTACAACATGTTGATTTGATGCACATATATATATATGTGAAATGATTACCACGGAAGCACTTGCTAACACCTCCATCACATCACATAATTACCTTTTCATTTTTGTGGTAGGAACATTTAAAATGTCTTTGGCAACTTACAAGTATTTATATATATATATATATATGTATATGTGTGTGTGTATGTATGTATGTATTTATTTATTTATTTATATCTTTTACATTTTGTATTCCCCTTGGGTAACCCACCACCAATTCACCCATGACCTCCGTGGTCCCTTGTGTCCTTTTCTACTTCATTTTGTGCCCTTAACCTCCCCCTCCCCTCTCCACCCCTCCCTTGCTGAGTGTCTCTCTCCTATTTGGTTTCCCTATATTCCTGTTATAAGTGAAACCATTCGATATTTTTCTCTTTTTTTCTGGCTTATTTCGCTGAGTATGATCCCCTCTAGTTCCATCCATGTCACTGCAAATTGCATGTGCTTATCTTCTTTGAATGCTGACTAGTATTCCATTTTGTATATGTATCACATCTTCTTGATCCAATCATCTGTTTTTGGACATCTGGGTTGCTTCCATACTTTTGCTATTGTAACAGTGCTGCAATGGACATACAGGTGCATGTATCCTTTTGAATTAGTGTTTTTGTGTCCTTTGGGTAGATTCCCAAAAGTGGTATTGCTGGGTTGGATGGAAGCTCCATTTTTAGCAGTCTGAGGAATCGCCATACAGCTCTCCATAGTGGTTGGATCAGTTTGCATTCCCACCAGCAGTGTAGATGAGCTTTAAAGACAAGGATGAAATTTCATCTTTAATTACAGGATACTGCAAGGTATGAAATTCCACATAGAAATACAAAATCCATGAGGAGAACTTCCATGTAGTATGTAGCATTAACAACTATTCAAGTAGTTTCATTGTAAAAAGGACAATAACAGACCACATTTAAATAGATTTTAGTTAGAAACCGTAAGACAAAGTTATACCAAGCATAGTACACAACAGTGTCATGACTTGCCCATACAATGTAAATGTTAACATCCCCAGGATCACTTGGATCCAGGCCGAACTTGGAATGTACAGCCTACAGAGGTAGTTTCTGGCACAACATTTTGGTCTTCCTCTAAAGAGAATACTTCTCAATCAAGCTTAAAGAAACTTTTTATGAAGACTCATTTTCATGGTTTTATAGAGCTTCGATTTTGTCCAAATCTGTACATTCTTCAATCATTATGTTGGGGGAACAGTATGCCCCTGAATGAACTCCACTCACTGATGTTTTTTGGATTCCACACCTACCTCCATGCCAAAGAGTTGCTTAGGATTACAACTCCCATCATGCCTTGGATCTGCCATATCCCTTACCTTCTTGAGGGAGATTGCTGGGAATGAAGGGTGGAGTTAAGCAGCCATACTTGGTAAGAAAAGGCGGTCTGGTGGGCTGGAGGGGTTTTGGTTTTGCCTGCCTGCAGTGTGCGCCGGGGGTTCCAGCTCAGACAGGTTTACCAGTAAGGTTTACCTCTTTCTCTACTCCATGTGCCTCTTTCTCTACTCCATGTGCCTCCTCCAAGTCTTCTTTCTCTTCCTCTGCATCTTTCTCTCTCTCTCTTTTTTATCTTTTCCTCCCTGCTCAGTTCCACCCTTCCTTAGGATCAGGCAGAGAACCAGGAACCTCCCTTTTCTATGGATATCACACTGTTCCAATCATACAAAGTTACTCAGTTTCATATGAAAAGCAGAGGGGGGGAAGTCCAAAAAAATGTAATACGCAGTAGATCCCTTTAGAATTCCTTATTAACACTTTAAATTTCTACATGTAAGAGAATTGGTTGATGAGATGAATCTGGTTAATACTAATAGAATGAGAGATAAAGGACAACAATTTCCAGGAAGGTTTGCATTGAGCATAGGGGAGACCCAGGAAATAACTTGCACACTTTATTATTGGACCCAGGGATAGCTCTCCTGGGAGGGCTTCAAGCCAGTATCACAAGGAAAAGAAGATAGCGATACCTAAAGTTTCTGATGTCTCACTCATAAATCCCACAGTGAACTTCTTGCATGTTCATGAAAGAGACTGGTTTCCCTACTGTCTGATAGGTTATGTGAAAGTGGACAACCAGAACTTTCAACACAAATATTCAGGAACGGTGTCTTTAATAACTTGTCAGACCTCACAGAGAAAGTTTTAAAGTGGTTGAACCACAAGAGAAATGCAGTTTGTCTATTCCAGAACACATCCAAGAAATCTATTTCCCAAGGGCTTTCTATTACATTATCTCAATGACCTGCTTACAAGAATAAAAATTTGAAGCAACTTAGCTATTTGCTTGGTGAGTTTGAATAAGCTTAGGTGGGGTGTGGGGTTGCAAAAGGATCTTCTGCAAGTCACTTAGAATGGAGATAGTCTGTGTACTTGGAAAATAATCTAGGTTTTCATTCCATCCAGCAAATTACACTTTTAACCATTTAATGCTTACTGGTGTCACTTTTTCTCCCAGCTTCTGCTAGGGAGATGCGTAGTTTGCTACAATAGTTCTCAAAGTTGACCGCACTTTATAATCACCCGGGGCTTTAACAAGTACTCAACCCTGGTCCACCCCTGAGATTTTAACGTGGTTGTTCTGGAGCTAAGTCTGGGCATTCCTGTTTAAGCTCCCTAGGTGATTTTAACTGGGCCACATTTGAGAGCCCCTGGTTTATATATACTCAGAGATAGCAAATTGTAATTTTGCCAAAGTTCGAAATCTTTCTTTTAATTTTATGCCTGTATACTTCTGGACTTCTGAAGAAGACAGTGCATAACCAAGAGGGGATGGACCTTCTGTTTGCCAATTTGTGAAGAAAACAAAGGCCTCTTGTTTCAAATACTTCTCAGATAGCATGTGGGTTCTCTTCAATACATGGCTCTGCTTTCAGCAAAATTGTTAATTATAGATCATAATAAGCTGTTAGGAGCAAAACACACACATAATTTGAAAGTGAAATGAGGCACAGTACATAGATAAAGCAATTGTTTGTTTAAAAGGTGATTAGCAGCAGCAAAACAAGCAAACTGATACTTGAACCTGAAAGAAATTACACCCATTTAGAATTGGTATACTCTTGTGTTACTTGTGCATTGCAGCCTAATGCAAAGGTACAAGTCTGTCACTGCCAGTTGTCTTTTTTTTTTCCTGTGTGTAATGTAGGGAAGGTAGAGTGTATGCCATCTTCAGACTAAGATGATATTAAAAGAATAGCCTGTCAGAAGGAATAAAGAAAGGGGAGTGTCTGTGTTTCTCAAAGGAGCACAACCGAGATTTAAATTGTTCTGAGCTATGATAAATTATAAGGCTTTAAAACCACTGTAATCACTGAATGAACAAAACAGTTTGCCTTGGGTAATTATGCCTTTTTGGTCTCCTTCACTTTCAAGTTATTTTCCCCTTGTAAATGTTATACTCTGGCGCTGTGTACTGTGTGAGAGTGTTAATCTCAGTGTGAAATGCTGGGGTTGTCTTTAAGCGTAAGTGAGCCCAGAAATATTCACAGTTCAGACCACGTTAGACTAAAACACCATTAATGCTTGAATATGACATTTGGTGACAATAGTTTCTAAATCACTTCTCAACCTGGGCAAAGGTAGGGTGGAGTGGGGTTGCGGTTTTAGCCACTGATTTCCCACGAGAGAATGAGCAATTTTGCGGGCTCATCCTCAGCACTGGAAATTCCCAGGATGGTAGCTGCATGTGGAATAGATGCCAGGTAATGAATAAGGGCACAGGATGAGGATAAATAACCTTGTTATTAGGGTAGATTACAGTGCTCAAGGTGGGAGGTTTAATAAGCAACCGAGGTTTAACAGGAAATCCTTAGCTTTTTGTTGCCGGAGAATATTCAGATTCTGCAGCCTGGTGCTTGCTAAAGTTGAGGAAGGGCTGACTTAGTATTTATCAGAGCCCAGAGACCAGCCCCAAGCATCTCACCTGATTGGAATGTCAGCAGCAGAATGGAAGGCTACTCAGTATGGCTCATCTGGTATTGTCTTAGGAAAGTTCTGGGGAGAAATCTTCTATTGGTGTCTTGAATGAAAAGGTGGCGGTAACAGGCAACGTGGGTGCTAGCACATTTTGAGGTTTCCTGGTCTATCAGGGTTAATGTTCCACTCCATGTATGGGCAGAGTCTGTAACTTCCTGTGTCCTTAGAGATAACACAGTCAATGTGATTCGGTGTTTGGAGATGTGGTATTAGTGATAAGACCTAGTGTGTATTGAGCAATTAGAATAGCCTCCTCTTATCCACAGGGATACATTCCAAGATCCCAGTGGATGCCTGAAACTATTGGACCCTAAATAGGCTATGTTTTTTCCTGTATATAACTATATACAGTTTATAGATTAGGCAAAAGAAGAAATTAATAAAATAATAATAAAATATTAATTATAACAATCTACTCTAATAAAAACATGCAAATGTGGTCTCCTGCTCTCAGAATATTCTATTGTACTTAGTATTTTTGGACCTTGGTTGACCTCAGGTAACTGATATCACAGAATGGGAAGTGGAAGGTGAGGGGTGGCTTGGCTTTGCAGGCATCATTCTACCCACATCACCTGTATTAGCTCCTTTAACCCTGACAAGTGTTCTATGAGGCAGGAACTTTCATTCTCTCCATTTTGCAGGAGAAAAAGGAGACAGGGTGGTTGGCTAATTTGCCCAAGGACACAAATAATGGAACTGAATTGGAATCAGGCAACTTTGACTCCAGAGCACTGAGAATGAATCACCCCCGCCCCCAATATGGCTTCAAAGACCCAACTCTCTCCCCTTCTCTGTGCTTCCCAAACTCCCTGAGGCTCCCTAGTACTTGTTCTGGAAAGTTAGTCTTTTTCTTACCTTGTGCCTTTCTGAAGTTTGGTTTGCAAAATGTTGGGATTTATGAAATTGTTCTGGAGCAGAGGACTTGAGGGAGAACCTATGGATGGTGTCCGCTGTAACTTCCCCAGATGATCTCATAATATATCCTCTCCAAAGGACTGTGCACGAGCCTCTTGCTAGTTGTAAACAATACCACAGGCCAGGGGATTTTAAAATCTGTGCAGGTTTGCAGCTGGGCTGCAAATGGATAATCCAAAAGGCAGGGAGATGAAATGAAGTCTGATAGAGTTGCATGGACATATTATTAGAGAGGCCAGCTATCCTGGAAATGTAATGGGTCTTGAATTAGTTGTGGGGATGATGTTCTCGGGCAACAGTGGACTCGGCCTGCGTGGGTTATACTTTCAGCTGGCCAGCCTTGGGACTGCATGCGTTATGGTCTTCTGTGAGACTGATAAGTCTAGGCGCTGTGAACTTCTAAGGTTTGTTCCCTGATAGACTGCTAGCTGGTCTCGTGCCTGCATGTGCAATGGCTGGTTTGCATGCATTGCCTCTTATTTACCATCTTGCACTCTCAAAATAGTCCCTCCTTTAAGGCTTTTCAGTAGCTTATTTTGAATCCACTTCTGCCTCCTCCTACTTCTTCCTGTTACTAATGAGCCACTCTGGGTGAGAGTCTGTGACATCTAAGGGCCTCTGGGAACAGCAGAAAAAACTGTAGGTCTGTCCACAGAGGAGTCCCATGGCACTGACCATTTATCTGGTGACCATGTGGGCCTGATAAACAAAGCAAATCTGTCCGGCTGGTCCTCCCTCTGTGACTTTCGGGCCTGTGTGTGTGCATTTCCCAGGACAGTTGCAGGAGACACCAAAACTTGTCTTCATTATGGTTCTGACTCATAACCCAATTAATGATGTCAAGAAGTGAAACATGGGCCCCAGGCTCAGCTGCCTTTTGAAAGCAAGTCCCAGCCTGTTCAGAGCAGTAACGAATGGTGCTCTGGAGAGGGCAGCTCAGAATCTGTTCTGCTATCCAAGAGCAAAGAGGGGTTTCAGAAAGTCAGTGTGCAGTGTCAGCCCTCAGTTTTGGGGTGTGATTGCACTTGGCCTCAAGACTGAGAGGGCAGGGTGGCAGAACAGGAGGGAAGTGTAAGTGTCCCTTCCTCCCCTGACTTTTAACAGTGGTTTCCTACCTCATCTGCCCAGGATTTCTCAAGTTTCGGGCAGGAAGTCCTGTCACCCTGAGGACTGAGTTTCTTTAGGGAGAATCTCCCTGTTCATATTGACCACACACTCAGTTTTCCCATAGGACTCTGCACATTTTTGTTGTTGTTGTTGTTTTTTTTTTTTTTAAAGATTTTATTTATACATACAAGTTGGGGTACAGGCCAGAGGCGTGGGGCGGCGAGAGGGTTCACCAGAGACAGAGTGGGGAGCAGAACAGGCAGATCAGAAGTACACTGCTGAGGGGAGCAGCGGGCGAGGCAGGAGAGGTCTGCCGCACCATGTGGGATTCTCCCCGGCCGGGCGTCGAACTCGCATCGCTGCTGCCGACAGCTCCACAGCGCAGCGCTCAACCGCTGCGCCACAGGGGAGGCCCTGTTGTTGTTGTTTTGTTTTTGCTATTTTTGTGGAAGAAGGGCAGGTGAGGGGCATGTTAATAAATTAAAATTATTTAAAATACACACATACAAAAAACACACCTAACTGAAAACATTCACTAGGGAGAGAAGAGATATTTAATTCACCCAGTCATGTGAAAACCTCCCCCAAACTGGCTCTCCCACCAATTCGCTGAATGAACTAGGGCTGGTCATGCACCTGTTCTGTGCCTTCACTCAGCATAGGTGCTGAGCCTAAAATGACCTGAAAATGAAGTGCTTTGCTGAGTGCATTCCACTGGGCTGAGCTGAGAAGTCCTTGACCTGCAGTCTGGCAGACTGGCCCCGTAGTGCTGCTCAGCCTCAGTGAAATGGGTGAAGGACCTGGGTGCCAGTGTGATGGTCAGATACCTCAAGCTTTCCCCTGCCCCCTTTCCCTGTTCTCTATTTTCCACCCTCTGCGAGGGCTATTTATCCTGTGCCCTTCTTCACACTGCCGCTGGCTTGTGGGGAGAGGGCCAGCACCATGTGACCCTGTCCCAACTTCCATTATTGAGGTTATTTTGGATTTCAGACATGCTGACTTTCAGAACAGGGTGTGCTAGTCAGGAGGGCTCTTAGGAAGAATGGGGCATATTGTTCTTCAACCATCTAACTGAATGCACATCATTTGAAAAACAGGCTTCCTGTGACTGAGAGGCAATGCTGCTTTCTAGGAAGCCATTTACCTTTTTTCTGAAAAAATAGACCGTTTTATGAATCAAATGCAGAGCCCCTTCAATAACACGAATGAGCGATGCTGTTCAGGGTGAGTGTTTTGTTTATCTTGTCCCCGATCCGCACAGCAAACCTTGCAGTGGGAAACTGCATACCCATTTCTCAAAGGAGCCCCATTTTTTCATTTTGAAGTAAGCAGGGAGAGGGAGCTACAAGGGTGCATTTCACTTTGGGCTGGGGATGGGAGCGTCCAGGTTCTGCAGCTTCATAGTCCATCTCTTCTAGGTCTCCCCTTGCAAGTTGCCTCATGATTTTTAAAATCCCAACCTCTGGGAGGTTGACTCTCCCAGGGAGAAATTCAGAGGACAGCGAGTGACCCCTGCAGCATCACCCCAAACACTTGCATCTTCTCTGGTCCCCCTCAGTGGCCTCTCCCCAGCACAGACAACCCAGCTTTGCTCTGATTATGGGCTCCTGACAAGATGACAGCTGTGGTGACAGGGAGGCTGTTGAATATCCAGCCACCATCCCCCCTACACCCCCCACCCACCTTTCCCCTGGGGATCCCTTTCTTCTTTTTGAGTCAAATGCTGCTCTGTTGAGAGCTCTGGAAACAAAACAGTCTTTGTTGCTTAAACCGAAATCATTCCCATGGCTGATTGTTCCAGTGGTCTTGTTGTTAACAATACTTCCTTCTCCTCCCCTGACCCTCCTGTTCCTCCGCCCTAGTCTCCCCTCCTCCTGCCTCCCTTCCCTGACTCCTCCACTTTCTTTTCTCCCACTCCTTTGCCCTCTCTGATTCTTAATCATGGCTCTTCTGAATATGACAAATCTAACAGAACTTGCCAAAGTGAGAGACCCTAGAGAGTTAGCATAAATTCTAAAACAAGAGCCAAACACATTTGGAAGGCTTTGGGTTTCATGGGACCAGTTTGGTGCAGTAAGGAGAGTAGTGGGGAGACGTCCCAGCTGATAGTCTCCTGGGGTGTTGCTCAGGAAGTGAGGCCCTGTTTTGGATTAGTGATTGCTCATGTATTTTGGATCATGGATGGATGATGGAGTGTGAGGAATACACATATGAACAAAGGTCTGGAGTGACGATCTGGTTTTTCTGAGTGCTCACTCCAGGGGCTAATGCTCTGGGCACTCCCCGCTTCCTCCTACCGGCTTCATCTATCTGTAGGAGACACACATCTGACACATATCTGTAGGAGATCTTGCCATGTCATTTATTGCTTTTATTGGGCTCATTTAGAGAATGACAGAGGAACTATCAGTATTATACTGAGACAACTGAGAAGATCCCAGGCAAAATGGGATACAGTGCCCTCTTGCCTTTGGCCTGGGATTTCGGGGGCAAAACCCAGGACTGGGAAGTGGGTTCTGTGACGAACAACTTGCAGTCTGTTGGTGACCCTCAGCTTACCTGACTAAAAGTCAAGGAATTTGACTGAGTCTTCATTGTCTCTTTGAGGGCTGTTATTTTGAATCCTCCTATCGTTTACATGAATGGGAGTAGAAATGTTTTGGTCTGCTATTGGTTGGTTAAATCAATGTATCCACTCAAATATCTGGAGAAAAAAGTACTTGGACCTGTGAGAATAATGTAGTACAGAGAATATATAAAATTCTTTCCTTTTCTTAAAGAACAGGACAATGCGTTTATGAAATGACTTTTCTTTGCTCTAAGTAACTGACCATAGTATTGAATACTAATTTTTTAGGAGCATCTGGTTTACTTGGGCCTTCAGCACGAGCATCTAAGAAAAAATATGTTCCCTATCTCAGGGGCCTTGTCTCTCTAATATATGTAAAAAACAAAACTGCTTTTATAAATACACTATTGGAGAAGGTACTGAAACCTTGGAGCTTGTCGAAGCGTGGGTCCAGGGGTAATCTGGTCTTGTCTCCTTGTGTATCTCGAATAAGAAGGACTCACAAATATGAAAGACAGTGAAAGGCTCATGGGCAGGTGAAAATGAGTTCAGTGCAGAGAGCACTGGCTCCGGAGCAGGCTTGTTTGCGGTTCTGGGTCTGGCCTTGATTTTCATCATGTCCACAGGCCAAGCCTTTCTACTTCTTCCAAGGGTTTCATTTTCTCCTGCTGTTCATGCTGAATGAGAATTGGACCAGAACATGGTAAATGGCTTAGCCGCCCAGAGTTTTGAAGAAGGCAGTGGCTGGAAGTTAGAAGGATGAGGAATCAATCACTGGCCCTCACTCAGTATGTATGAACTTGCGGTCTTTTTGCTCTAGAAGTCTCTATTTTCTCATTAGAGGTTACCCCCCTTTTTTTTCTTTTAAAGCAGTGGATTCCCTTAAAAAGAGGAACATTTATACAGATCTTACAGAGAGTCCCTCAAATACAAATATTTTATATAAATATAAAGCATATATTTTGCATATACTTATAAATATATATGTGAAATATGAGTATATATACTTTATAGAAAGTGAAATATATTTTCTATACATATAGAATGTACTTTATATAAATATAAAAATACAAAATAAAAAATAAAAAATAAAATATATATAAAATAAAATATAAAATAAAAAATGTATAAAAAATATTTAAAAAGTGGAGATTGCCTACTTCATAAAATGTTTAAATGAAATTTGTATCATCTGAATTGCTTTTTCTCATTTTAACATTTTAAAGGCATTTTGATTGAAAAAGACACAAGACCTGGACTAGCAACTAGCACCTGCTGAGACTTCCCCCTGGCAACCCTCCAGGGCCCTGAAGTCTTTTCTCCACTTGGATTCCTCCAGACAGTGAGGTTTGGGTGGACTTTAAAAGGTGCCACACTCTATTCTGATGCAGCCACTAATCCTAGTGCAGGTACCAGCACTGGGTGAGTGGAAAGAGCTTAGTGAAAGCCCTTCGTTCCCTGCCCACAGACCCTTAGCACTTGAAGGTCATTGAAACCTTCTCCAATGACCTTCTTCCAGACCCTGTTTATAATAGGTAACACCCGTAGGATTGAGGACTGGAGCCTGGGACATGGTTAACCACTGGAACTCTCTGATGTAGACAAGGAGCCAGAGCAAAACTCGTCCCACTTTAGAAAGTCTGGTTGGGGTTGGTGCCACCTCTGCACACATTCACCCTGCCTCAAAGCCAGGCATCTCTGCTCTCTGGCCATTGAGCCTTTTGCTCCCTGAGCAGTTCTGATGTTCAATAAGATTGTTTCCCCAAGTGGGTTATCCTGGGCTGTGAAATATGATTCTTGGGGCCTAGAGAGAAGTGAGTGCTCCTCAGGGACCAGACACTGTGGGTTATAAATCAGTCTTTGCGTATAGACGCTGCGATGGTTAGACATTACAAGGTGAGGAGTGACCGACCGCCTGTGGGATACCCTGCAGCGCTGCCACGTTAGCCAGAATGACTTTGTTTCTGGAAACGCTGAATGGAAGATATAGAATCCTCTCTCAGGACTACGATTTGGACATGTGGGAGCATCTGTTAAATGGAAATGAGTTAAGCTAGGTACTGGGAATGATTTGGGGAGTAGATTCTATTTTTTTCTGAATTAAAAAGGAACAGATGCTTGCATAAAACATATTTCTTAGTAATTCTGTTTAATATTTAATAAAGAACAACCCTATCTTCCCATCCGGAAATGGTAGATGCTTTATAACCCTTAGAATCTCCTTAGAGTCTTAGTACACTGAATTATTATTTCTCCTAAAATTCCATTTTATTGGTTTATTTCAGCTAGCTTGATTTTGGTATGTTTGAGCTATCTGTGGGGAGAGTACAACAACAACAACAATAGTAAACTGTTGAGGCCATAGCCTGTCCCATGATAATAGCAGGAAATTCAAATTCCAGATGTCCAAATCAGGTGTTAAACTAAATTTTTCTGTTTGGGAAAAATGAAAAAGTTCTGAATATGGATGGTGGTGGTGGTGGTTACATAATAATGTGAGTGCATTTAATATCGAATGTTCTTATTTTTTTTAGATTTTTTTTAAAGATATTTTAGTTCAGTTTAGATTTTAGATTCATGACTCAAGAGGGTGTGAGCTATTCCATACATCCCCCGGCTCACTTATGAATCTCAAACTTGCAAATATTAATTTCTCATATCTCTGTCATGTTTCTGGCTCAGTATTTCAAATACTGGGAAGCAAAATAAAAAGTATGCATTGCATTGTTTGCATTGCCCATATCCATGTAAGAGATAGAGATGAGATAGCCCTGCAAAGATGTAAGAATCTATTTACTTTGTTTTTTTTTAATTCTTTTTTTTTTAAGATTTATTCATTTATGCATACAAGTTGGGTCACAGGCCAGAGGCGTACGGGCGGCGAGGGAATTCACCAGAGACAGAGCGGGGAGCAGAACAGGCAGACTGAACCGAAATACACTGTTGAGGGGAACAGTGGGCAAGGCAGGAGAGGTCTGCCGCACCATATGGGAATCTCCCCAGCTGGGCATTGAACTCCTGCCACCGCAGCCAACAGCTCCACAGCGCAGCGCCCAACTGCTGCGCCACCAGGGAGGCCCAGAATCTATTTACTTTGAACTAACCTCAAAATTTAGAATGGTGGGGCCTCCCTGTGGCGCAGCGGTTAAGTGCTGGGCTGTGGAGCTGTCGGCAGCAGCGATGCAAGTTCGACGCCCAGCCGGGGAGAATTCCACATGGTGCGGCAGACCTCTCCTGCCTTGCCCGCTGCTCCCCTCAGCAGTGTATTTCTGATCTGCCTGTTCTGCTCCCCACTCTGTCTCTGGTGAAGCCTCTCACCACTCCACACCTCTGGCCTGTACCCCAGCTGTATGTATAAATAAATAAATCTTTCAAAAAAAAATTTAGAATGGTGGGGACTCCTAAAAACTTTTCCCTTTAACTGGCCAATTCATGCTTTACTGGTCTTCCTGCCACTGAGTCCTTCACTCAGTAAATGCTCATCACACTCTATAGTGTTCAAAGTATGGTATTATAATTAGGAGACTGATCTACTGTCTCTGGAGATGTATTCATAATGAAAACAAAAGAATGGACATTACTCTGAAATACGCTCCTTCCTTGATTCATCCAACAATGATTCTTTACCATGTGCCAGAAATTTTAGGATTATGGGAATTTCAGAAACAGCAGAAAGGCCTATCAGCGAACTCTTTGTCAAAGAACTGACATTTGAGGTTTTTTTTTCCCCCTGAAGCATATGTATTATTTGAAGGGAATTCCACAAAGTGAGACTAGAACAAAGATAAGGAGGGCATCAAGGGGCATGCATGGAAAAGAATAGGTTAGGTCACATAAGTTAGTAAGCTTAAAAAAATTATTTTATTAAATGTATTTTCTTACGTCATTGTTTATTTTTGTACAATATTTGAGTTCTCCCCTCAGGTGTAATCCCTGTATTTCTCCCACCACCATATCACTTATGATCCATCACCATAGTCCCTTGTGCTCTTCCCTCCCCTGTTTTGATCCCTCTCCCTCCCGCTCCCCTGCTGTATGCCTCAGATCTATGGTAGGCTTGACAGTTTTATCTTCTAGGTCAGCAATTTTTTTTCTGTAGAGGGCCAGATAGGAAATATTTTTTAGTTTCTGGGTCCTATTTTGTCTTATAGATAAAAGACATCAGTTTTGTAGATAAAACTTAAATGAAAGGGTATTGTGTTTCCAGTAAAATTTTTTTTAATCTTTTTTTTTAAGATTTGTTTATTTATGCATAGAAGCTGGGGTACAGGCCAGAGGCATGGGGCAGCGAGAGGGTTCACCAGAGACAGAGCAGGGAGCAGAACAGGCAGATTGATGGAAACACACTGCTGAGGGGAGCAGCGGGCGAGGCAGGAGAGATCTGCTGCGCCATGTTGGAATCTACCCGGGTGTTGAACTTGCGTCGCTGCTGCCAACAGCTCCACAGTGCAGCACCTAACTGCTGCACCACCAGGGAGGCCCAACCCAGTAAAATTTTATTTACACTTTTGTTTGGTCCACTGGCAAGAGTTTTCTGACTCTAGGCTGGAAAGTAGGATGGATATAGGAATGCAGGGAGGAAGTAGACCAGAGTCCATTCTGGGTGGTACTAGCATGCCAGACTGCAGATATTTTACCAAAGTAGCAATGAAAAGGCACATGTCTTGGAGCACAATATGTCATCATGAGAACCTCCCCTAAAAACCATCTTTCTCAGAGGAGACCCCATAGTTATTTCTCAGGAGCACATATGAGAACTTTTCCTTTCGAGTATAATTCATTCATATGCATAAATTCTCAGAGCTTTAGAGGCACTAAACCATATAAATCTTGTCTTACCCACTAAACAAGGAAAGGAGAACCTAGTAGTAAGTTTCTTCCAAATTTTCCATCTTTGGAGGATGTAACAAGTCAGGGAAATTACCAAGATCCTTGGTAATTCTATCTATCCCAATACAGCTCTTTTGAGGGAGACTCAACATTGTGTAATACCTTCACAACCTTGTAGATTAGAAGAATACCCGACTTTCAACCACAGGCCTCTGTTCTCAGCTTCCCATGTCCAGAACTTCTAATTTTATTGTACTTTTAGGCCTCATTTTGCTTGACTTATGTGATATTTAGCATTCATCCTTCTCCCTTCTGGATACTTCCTTTTCTGACTTCACTGGTAGTGTTTTCTCTTGGGTTTTCTAGTTTATTTGTGACTGTTCCTTCTTGGTTTGTTTTCCATTCATGGATTTGAGTAATTTGTGAGGTCCTATTAGGAGGCCGACTTGGTAACAAGCCAAAAGCCACATTATTCTTCTTGACTTCTATTAGAAAAAACAAGGTGCTATTTCAGTCTCTTACTAGATTTGCTTCACTATTTTCTTTTTCATTTGCTCAGTGAAAAAAAAGTACTATTGGCCTCCGTGGTGGCCCAGCGGTTGAGCGCTGCGCTGTGGAGCTGTCAGCAGCAGTGATGTGAGTTCGACGCCCAGCCGGGGAGAATTCCCTATGGTGTGGCAGACCTCTCCTGCCTCGCCTGCTGCTCCCCTCAGCAATGTATTTCTGATCTGCCTGTTCTGCTCCCCACTCTGTCTCTGGTGAACCCTCTCGCTGCCCTACGCCTCTGGCCTGTAACCCCAGCTTGTATGTATAAATAAATAAATCTTAAAAAAAAAAAGAAAAAGAAAAAAGGTACTATTTATTGGGTCTTTCAGAGACCCCAGTGTTATCCAACTTCCTATTCAGACATTCTGTAGGTACTTAGACCCCAATGTCTAAAAATATATCTAAACTTGAACATATTCCAAAAAACATTTTCTCCTCAAAAAATTTCATTTCTGAAATTTCATTTCTAGCCGAAACTAGAAATCTGGAGTCATCTCACACTCTTTCTTTCTCTTATAACTATCTCATTAATGATCAAATCCTATGACTTGGGTTATCGTCATGTATCCCATCTTACTTATTCCTCTGCCACTGACATTATCTGGGTCACAAGAATCACTCCTAGCGTACCAAAAAAGCTTCCTAAAAATGTTCCCTGTTTCCTAACTTACATCTTCTAGATCAATAGGCACAATGTTTATAAAAACAAAACTGATGTTGTCACTCCTTGGCTTAAAATCATTCTATTACAAAAACACTAATTTGAAGAGATATATGCATGCCATGCTCATTTCAGCATTATTCAAAAAGCCAAGAATTGGATACAACCTAAGTACTCATTGACCCATGAGTGGATTAAGAAGATGTTGTATATATATTCAATGGGAACTACTCAGCTATAGAAAAAAGATGAAATTCTGCCATTTGCAACAACATGGATGGAGCTAGAAGATTATGCTAAGTGAAATAAATCAGACAGAAATAACAACACTGTGTAGCATTCTTTTGTGGTAGATAAAGAAACAAAATGAAAGAGAAGAACAATACCCTCCCCCCCCAAAAAAAAATAAAAAAGTCTTAGACTACAGGAACAAAATACTGGTTACAAGAAGAGAGAAGGGGTGTGTATAAATGGTATAAGATGGTCAATTGTATGTGATGGATGGAACTAAATTTTGGGGGTGAACATAATGTAGTAAATATGGATATTAATAAATAAGGTTGTGCACCGGAAACCTATATAATGTTGTAAACCAATGTCACTTCTATAAAAAGCATTCTATATTTTCCCATTATCTACAAGATAAAATCAAAACCATTAGGTTGGCCGCAGGGTCCTGGTTCCACTTCTGGTGGTGTTCTGGTACCACTTCAAACCTCATCGCCTAGCTTCTTGCTCCATGTACTCTTAGTTCTAGCCATTCTCTCCAACTTTACATTCTCTTAATCTGCCTTACAAATTGTGCCTTCTTCTCTTTGCATACAAATATTGTCTCCTCTCTTGAAAAGCAGATGCTTACTTAAATGTCTTTTAAAACTTGGCTCAAATAGCACCCCCACTGTGCCTTCACACATTTCCCAGTTAAAAATTTTCTTCTTTTAAACTACCATAAATGGCATAGTGAAAAGAAATATACGCTTTAGATTAGAGTCACAAAAGTCTTTGAATGTGAAATGTGAATGTGAAATGGTGACTGTTACAGCAATTGATGATCACTGATTTTTAGAATCCCTGGAAAAAAATCTATTGACCAAGTAAAGCTAAGCTTATTAGGTTTATTGAAGTAAGGAAGAATGCCAATTTGAATGATTTTTAGTAGCACCACAAAATGGGAAAATGAGAGGAAGATGTTTATGGTATTTTAGGGCCCATACAGTTTTAAGACAGATAATTGATTGGGATTGGGCAGCATCTATGTTAAAATAAATTCTGATTGGGGGACCAAGCAAGGCAGAAGTCTAAAGGGAGCCCAATGAGCAATTTAGTCTTGATAAATCAACTAATTTAATAATAGCCTTTTCTTCTAGGAGCAAATATTTTTGGAACAAAAGTACTTTTCTTGGTCTAGTATTTTTAACACATTAACAGAGAAAGATTGTGGCAGAATTGTTGAGCTTAAGGTCAGGAGAGCATGTTGGTTTAAGTTCTCATTATTTCATAGATGTGTTGTAAGGATTGACTGATTTTAATGCATATGAAGTATTACAGTAACTGCAACAAGTTCTTAATAAAAGTGGTTTATGTGATACTTTGCCTATTTTCTTTATTAGAGCATATATAATACTTTATTTCAATGATTTGTTTTAATGTCTCTCTCTCTCTTCTACTTTATCATAACTGCCAAGCCACAAGTCCTATGTTCATTCATTTTGTATCTCCAGCTTCTAGCACACAGCTTTTCCACTTAATGGGTTCTCCATAAATGTCTGTAGAGTGAATGAAGGGACACATTGTGTTAAATAAACTCTCTGTGTATGTGGGTTAACACAAAGGGAATTTTTTAGTTATGTTGGTGAATAAAGGGGAAGAAAAGAGGGAGTAGAGTCTTTCCTTTTAGAATGAAAGAGGTGAATGAAGAAATGGAGAAATCAAAATTTTCTCTTCTTTTGCATGCTAAGGAGCACCCCACCTGGACTGAAGTTTAATACATTTAACATATAGCCATCCATCACTCCTTGTTTGCAGACAAGAGCAAGAAATAGCTCCATTAACTATGGTCACAAAACTCATGGAGCAAAACCTCCAAGGTTGGTTTGGATTGGGACCTGGTGCTAGCTGATGTGGAACAGGGCAGAGAGACTGAGAAAGACAAGCATGGCTGGTGACTATTTCTCTTGTTTAATGGGAAAATTTTGAACTGTTGCAACCCTTTGCACTAAGAAGGTAGTGATGACTTAAGAGAAACCAGGATCATACAGCAGCAAAATGGGATTGATAGTTCTGTCTCTTAGTATAGTGAGTGATGCTGTTCCTGCTAAATATTTATGACATTGAGATTCTTGATTCTGTCTATCCTTTCCTTTTCTGGGGACTCAATAGTATACAGATAGTTGCTCCAATTAGACCTCACACTGAGACCACAGAGGTATTTGGGTTATGTAAAGCTGTCTGCTTTTAGTTTATACTACTATTAGAGCATTGAGTACAGGGTGCCATGTTTAATTTTAAAAACATGTGTCTTTTGCATTGAGTATGAATTACCTAGGAGTAGATCAGCATCTTACTCAATAAGAATATTGTCAGATTTCAATTCTGACAATACCAGGCACATAATAGAAAATGTTTGTCAATTTGATGACGATGAAATGAATATCTATATTGGACCAGCTAGTGAATAAAATATTATTTCTAAAACTTAATATTTTTCTTAATTTTGAATTATGAAGTGATGTTTTATTAGGCAATACGTAACTAAAACCAATTTTTTATAAAGAAAAAATAATTCTTAAACTTAACACTGTGAGCCCTATAGTCACTCATTTTCATGCACACACACACATAATTGTTCACATGCACACACATAGTATGTGTATGTATATATGTATTTGAATGCATATTTATATGCACAGGTGTATATATGCACAAGTTCCTCTTGGTCAAGAGGAAACTCTGTGAGACTCTGCCTTCCCAGGACCTAGGAGACCTGGGTAGTAGGTCTGTGATCATCTCTATTTATAATGTGACTGAACACATCTAATCATTTGGATTCTTTAGTTTTAAAGGGAGGATTCTGGCACTTGGATGTTGAAGTTGCTTTTTACACAGATGATTCCTTGAGTCTTTTGATCTTAAACAAGCAGGTCTGCAGTTATTTTATCAACAAAAATGTTTATTCATAAATAACAACAAAAAGAAATTCATAGTGTTCAGTCTCATTGAAAGTCATGAGTATATGTCCTCAGAACAAAAGAAACATTCTTTTTTTTTGTATTTTTTTTATTGTTATTTATGTCTTTTACATTTTGTATTCCCCTTGGGCAACCCACCACCAATTCACCCGTGATCCATCTCCATGGTCCCCTGTATTCTCCTCTCTTCCATTTTGTGCC
>PVIJ01007810.1:0-79392 GCA_004024925.1 Scalopus aquaticus
AAAGAAAAATCAGTCAGTCTTTTAATGAGCACCCTTCTTATCACTTTTACAATTCCAGTCACTTCTGTGACTCCACCACCCAATATCTCCACCTCATCCTGGTGTTTCCGATCCCTAGAACTACCTTTCTTGAGTACGTTGCTCTGAGCCCTTTAGGTTACCTCATTTTATCATCATAGCATCCTCATAAGGTGGGGGTTGTTCCCTATCCTACAGATTGGAAACTGAGTCACAGAGAAGTTGAGACCTACCCAAGGGTACACAGCTAATAAGTGACAAAACTGGAATTCAAATCCAGGTTTTCTTATACCAAGGATAAAATCTTAAAAAAAAAAAAAAAACCCTCTCATTTTAGTACATTTACTATGTGACAGATCCTGTGTTAAGTGCTGTATATAATTAGCTCAGATCTTTGCAGCAAAAATGATAAGTAGGTTTTGATCTATTGAGAAATCAAAGTCACAGGGGCTTCAGTGACTTGTCTGGGATCTCACAGCTGGTAACAAGCAGAACCAAAAGGCAGACTCAGGATTTCTGACTCCTGGGTCTCTTCTCCCAACCAGAAACCCACACAGTGCCCTCCTTTCCACTTGTGGAGACGGATTTCCACACGTGCAGCTTTGCACACTGTCCTGTCACTGTTTCTCTCTTGGGCGAGAGTAGCAGGTTTTCAATCCTTGCCATTAAAATTGAATTGACAGACTAGTCCTGCTCCCTCATGCCACCAGTTGGCTCTGCCCCATCTGGTGGCCCGCCATGGGTCACAGCTCACTCCCTAGCCACTGACCTCCACCATCTTGTCCTCTGTCACTCCTGGACGCCTGATCTTGTTCTCCCCTGCTCTTTGCCATCTCACATCTGCCCCTCAAGCCTGGTACTTCAAACAGCCCACTGATCTAGACCCTCAGACACACCCTCACCCCTGTGACTTGGCCACTTCTCACCAATCTGGTGACCGACCCACTTCACCCCATCCAGCCTGCTACCCTCCCAGTCTCACTCGAGCCTCTGCCTCTCTTGCAATTGCCACCTTCTCAAGAATAGGAAGTCAGCAACAGAAATTCCATCAGATAGGCTACCAAGTTCCTGTAGTTGAAATGAAAAATGATATTCCATGTTATCACCTCCTTTTAAATAAGGAGATGAGAGTTTCTTGGAAAGTGTGCATGGACTACCCCAAGATTGAATCAGGCCCTCCACTCTGCTGGAGCTAATCTGCCGTGCGCCTGTGGGCAAATCTCTGCAATTCACTTTTCATTTATTTTTGTCTTTGTCAAATAGCAGGTAGATATAGGTGGTGGCAGGCCCTTGCAAACGCTGAAGCTCTGTTAGCCTGTGACTGAAGAAATGACAAGCCTGGTAGATTACGCCCATCGATGTTTTTGTCCAATCATTAACTAAACTAAAATGACTGTTTCTGCAATCCAATTGCAAAGTTCACTTTCAGGGAGAAGGGGAGGATTCAGGGCAGTTGGATGTTCCCAGACACCGCCAGGACCAAACACTGACTTGTTGGTAATATGCTGGTAGCAGTGACACGAAGTCGAGGGACCCTCGCAGATATGGGGTGCACTTTGGAATGAGGGAGCACTTCCGGTGAGTAGGGAACTGTGATCTGACTGACATCAAGATGACATCTACTTGTTGAAAATGTTTGGTTTTTTTGTTAAGTTTGGCTCAATCGCTTGTTTTTCCCTGTGCCTTATGTAATCTTGTGGGATGCAGTGTCTGAAAGTCATAAATCATTCATGGTGCTCTGGGGCGAAATCATTTTTGCAGAGCAGATGCAACTTAACATGAAATGAGAGACATTTTTGCATGAAACCCAAAGAAAGACGTAACTCGCCTGGTGTCACCCAAACCGATCGCTGAGTCTGCTTGCTAAGTCCGCATCACTATGTAGCCTGGTCTTTTGTTCCGAGGCTCCTGTCACCCTTCCTTCCAGTAGAGACTGAGTTAAAGATATAGTTTGTCACATGGCCCTGAATTTTTCCAGAAGACTTAGAAAAGAGGCTATGGTCAAGACATTTGCAGGGATGTTAGAAGCTGACAGATTTTATTTTCTGGTTGAAGAAACCAAGAAAGCCCCCTTTTCATCTAAAAATCCCTTTTTCAGTATGCCCATGACTGATGTCCATAATTCCTTGGGGGTTAAGTTCCGTTGGCATAATATTAAGCTGCCCCCAGCTGAGGTAACCCATGAAGCTAACTCTCAAACATTAGCACCTTAAATAATTTGGTTTACGTACATTATTTCTAATTTGGCAACTAGCTATAATGCTATCTGATCAACAAGCAAAGTATCAGGTGGGGAGATTGAACTTCCTTTATATTCATTATCTCATTTGAGCTTCACAGAAGTGGCAAGGATTGGTATGGGTCCATGCATTGATTCATTCCTACAGCAAACTTCTCTGATTGCCAAGTACAATGCTGGACATTAAGACATAGATAAGGTAATGATCCCCAACTCACAAGGTATGGGTAGACAGGCAAGTCAAAGTCATTACAAATGAGTTAACAGTTCCCAAAAGTTAAATGTTTTGCCCTAAGTCAAGCAGCTGGAAAGTTCTGCCACAGAAATTTCCTCCTAGGTCCCCCACATCTAAGTTCAGAATATAGTCAAAGAAATCCTATAGTTTTTTGTTAACAGACAAGTTTTGATGAGAAAAAAAGGAGGAAATGAAGCTCCCAGATTGAGATCCTGCCTTTTGGAGGAAGGACCTACGTTTACCACCTTAGAAACCAGGGAGCATCAGCAGACCTGAGAAAGAATTCTCCACAGAACAAATGAGGGGAGCACTCCTCTAGGTCAAGGTCACAGTTTCTCCCAGCCAGTGCCAAGATGCCCAACCAAACGCAGCACCCAGCTTTGGGCCGGTCCTGAGGAAATGTCTGTTTAGTTAAATTCAAATTGGTTATATGACCACTTGTGGCCTGTCACCAAATGACAGACGGGGGTTGCCCCCCCCCATCCATACTCTTGAGATCTCACTGACATTACCTTGAACCCCCAGTTCTACAGTGCAAGAAAGCCTTCAACCAAACTCAAGATACTTGCTTTTTCCTGGCATTGAGAATCTGATCGTTTGATTCCCTCTCCCCATCCCAGCCTGCTGTCCCAAGGCACGGTCCTTTCCCCATTTTCCACCAAAAGTCTGTATGTGCTAAGCCTTCAGGAATTTGCTGAAGTTCTGGGGAGTAGTTATCTCATTGGCAAGCAGCATACCGATCCACACCTTGCTGGTTTCTCTCTCTCTCACACACACACACACACACACACACACACACAGCCCTCCCTCCGACGCCCTTCTGCTGTCCTCATGTTTCCTTCTCCCTTTTCGGAGCAACAAATCTGTTCTTCCTCTTTGCTCAGTCCCAGCTCGGATACATACCTGGGTGGAAGCTTCCAGAGGAAGTGGACTTACCAAGAGATTTTCCCCACTTAGGTGGATCTCTCCTTAGAAAGAAGTCTCAGATCAAATGCAAAAACAATAAAAATGTTCTGCCTCTTGCTGAACACCCAATACAAAAACTACAGTAGACCAGCATCCACTGTTTTCAGTGTTTCCTATGGTTGCAGGATGGAAGGTTCAGAGGGTTCCTAGGTCCATGTCTCATGATAAATACTACAGTGCACCACGGGACTGTGTGACTCAGAACTGAGGCACTTATGTGTCTTCTGGGATCCCCTCCTGGTCCCTCCTAGCCCCTCAGGGTTCTCCTTGCTCGGTCTAAGGACTCTTTCACCTCAGTCTGATGCCCAGCAATCCACCCAGCTTTGATTCTCTTGCACACAAAGTTTTCCAAACCCTCAGTGTGGTCTGATGTTTTCTGGATCTGTGACAGTAAGCAACAGAATCAAAATAAAAATAAATAAATATATTTAACACATACTATGTAGAAAACACCATGCAAGGCATAAAAAAAAAAGCAATAAATAATCATGGTCTCTGTCCTGCAGGAACTCATAAGCTGAGCACTGACACAAATGTCCCAATCTTAGAAAATCTTAGAAATCTTAGAAAAATGCCAGTTTCTAAACCTCAGTGTTCTCATCTGTAAGATGGTGGTGTTATAAACACCTACATCATCAGATCATTGCAAAGAATAAATAAAGCCCCCAAACAGGCAAAACATGTAAAGTGAGTGGTTTGGTACATGGCTAACTATAATAATGAATGGAGTGCAAATAAATAGATCAGAGCTGATGGCTGAATTAAATAGGTTTCTCAGGAGAGACACAAAATGGGGAGGACAGCACCCCTGCCCAAAATTCATTCCCTTAGCAGTTGGCTTACACACCTCCAGTCATAGGAAGTTCATTGCCAATACAATTCTGAGCACAATTAACATATTGAAAAAAAAAACAGAGCTGGGGAAATAAGGTTTATGGGAGATGGCGGTAAGAAAAAGTTTCCAGACAGTGTCAGTTTTAAAAGAAAACTTGATTTTAATACTAGCTTGACCTTAAGCAAGCCCACAACTTCTCAAGACCAGGGTACACTTCACACTACTTAAAGTTCTGATATCTTCAAACCTTGGATCAAAGAGGTAACACAGCTCAAATGGTGTGTTGTATAGAAATCAAGCATGCAAAAGTGTTAGATAACTTCTCAGCTACAAAATAAGAAGGGTTTTATTGCCTATCACTGGATATCAGTCCCTAGGATACAGAGATGAATAATCACACACTGTCCATCCTCATTAACCATGCCTAGAAAAGCCTTATATCCAGACACAGAGATGAATAATCACACACTGCTCCACCCCACACAGACCCTGCCTGAAAAGTCTTGAGTCCAGATGTGGACACTACCATTTCACAGAAATATCAGTACACTGTGGTTTGGCCGTAGCTAGAGATATTGCTGGAACAAAGCCTGTCACTGTATTGGAAACTCTTATCAGAGTTCTGTGGGAAGGACTCAACTTCTTTTAAACTGCTGAGGGTAGAGCAAAGCATCCACGGCACAAGTACCAGGAAAGTGGATTTCAGTTTCGTGTAAGGAAGAGTGTCCCACTAGTTAGAGTGTCCAACCAGAAAGGTCAGGGAATCCCACGCCAGAAGTGTCTCAGAAGGATCTGGAGAGCTAAGGCTCCAAGGAGCTGCATTATGTGGACCAGGAGGGGATCCCAGAAGACACATAAGTGCCTCAGTTCTGAGTCACACAGTCCCCTGGTGCACTGTAGTATTTATCATGAGGCATGAATCTACCCAGCAGATGCTGGTGAGCACCCTTGACTTTGGGTCCAGCATGGCTGGTTTAAATTTCAATACTGCCACCTCTTATCTCTGAGGTTTTTCACAGGTTAGCATCTCTATATCTCAGTTTCCTCATCTATAAAATGAGAATAATAATCATTGTTGCTCATAGCACGACTGTGAGAGTGAAAGGAGATGATGATGTAAAGCACAGTGTCTGGCACACAAACCCAGCCAATTAATATAGGCATTGGTTAATAGGATATGGCAGGTACGGAGCGAGACCCTGGATTACCAGGGTTAAGAAAACAGACATGAATCCTACCTTTCTTGAGTTTAAAAGTCAATCAGGAGGTGGGAAGGGTATTAAAGGTATTAAACAGTCACAAAAATACAAACATAATTTCATATCATGACAAATGATATGAAAGGAAAATGCTATGAAGGGAAAAAAGAGGGTGCTAGGACTCATTATGGCACCTGGGGTTTGGGGGCTCATTTAGATAAGCAGATGCTGGGAAAAGTCCACTGAGAAAACAGAATTACAATCAGATGCATCTTAGTCTTTTAAAGGGGAGCACCAATGTATTTTAAGTCAAGAGAGAAAGCAAGCCATCTATCTGCAAGGGAATGGAGCAAGCTGTCAGTCTGCGTCCCAATGTGTGCATCAAGCCCGACATTAGGCAGTGAGATATAGACAGGTTTCCTTTGACTGTTATTAGTTTCTATTTGATTTTTCTCTGAAATCTATAAACTCATAAGTCTGTCCATTTATCAGCCCATCCATTTATCCTTCTTTTCACCCATCCAGCCTAGAGTGATTCAAAGATACATAACTCCTAATCTCAAGGAAGTCCCCTAGGGGAGGCTGAAACATGCACAAGTTCCTAAAAGCAAAGATACGTCAGGGAGATGGAGGAAAATATTACCGAGGTTAAAGAAGCTAGAACTTCAACATAGATGAGGAAGTGGATAGAGAGTTTTTTGGGAAAGGTGGCATATTGAAGCATGCCATTGAATTCTAAGCAAAGTGAATTCAAAGGAATTAAATCGTTTTCAGCAGTTAAGTTCTAAAATCAATGCATAAAGCCAAAAACAGTCACCACTAGGTGATAATCAGAAGTATCCTTGAAAATGCCTTCAGCAGGGACCAGATTGGCACATCAACATACTGAGACTACCTCTCAAGAAATCCAGGATAACCAGTGTTTCCTCTATTCCAGAAACCAGCACCGCTCTTCAGTTGAGCTTGAAATGAGTTTGCAATCTTACTTAGAGATGTCATGTTGTGTGCAAAATATGAATTCTGAGATCACACACATTGCAAGCGCATGAGAGAGGAGAAAAGGGGCAGTTGTCATGTACCACCTGCATCCTCCTTGTCAGGCAAACCCCACTTACCAGTGAGCTTAACCAGTGCCTCACTCTTACTCTTTGTAGAATGGTCTATCCTTGTATCAATCCATCTGTCAATTAACCTGATGCCTTACTATTAATCTGTCACTTAGTCTTGTCTCATGTTTTGACAAATAGTTATATTTGTGTGTGTTAAATAGAAACATGATATTTATCCACTGTAACACTATCAAATACCTGAGGTCAGCAAAGAGCTGGGGTTTCAGGAAATAGCAATGCCACAACAGAGCTGAAAGTGGGGGTCTGTATTTATTTCTTAAAGCCGCCATAATAAACTCCTTGGACTGAGTGCCTTGAAACAAAATTTATTATCTCACAGTTCTGGAATCCAGAAGTTCAAAATCAAGGTATTGGCAGGACCTCACTCCCTCTGGAGGCTTTGCAGGAGATTCATTCTTTGCTTCTTTCAGCTCCTTGTGGCTCCTGCATTCCTTGGCTTGTGGCAGCGCATTCCCAATCTCTGTCTTCCCATGGCAATCTTCCCTCTGTGTCTGTGTCTCACTATCCCCTTCCTTCCTCTTTCAAACACACTAGTCATTGTATTTAAGGCTTCCTCTAATCTACAATGATCTTATCTTAGACTCTTAATTTAATTAACTTGTTCAAAGACTCATCTCCAAATAAGGTCACATTCATAGGCATCTGGGGCTAGAACATGAATTTATCTTTTAAGTGACCTGCTGCTTTATTTGGCTAGGCTTGGAGTGCTACTTTCAAGTGTCTTTGAGGGTTTGGTTCTCTCAGAGTTGTGATGTTGGCCATCTTGTGCCATTTAATCGCTTTGTACTGTAGGGCCCCTTCCTCTGTCTCACTGCCCCTCTCTGACACCCTGAAGCCTTCTTCCCCCTCCTTTACTTACTCAGGGCCCATGCAGTACAATATACCTGGACATATTTCAACATCTGCTTTTCCATTTCCTCATAAAAATCTCCCTAATGCCAAAGCATCTCTATGTCTGCTTCTAGAGACCCCACCCTGTAACCAGCTTTGTTGTCACCATCGCTGTCATGGCGGCCCAAACCCCTCAAGACACACATCCTTGGGGATGAGGCGGTGTAGCCATCACCACAGACACAATGGCGCTGGTGTCTCCTCCCTACAGCCTGCTAACCCTGCCCTTCCTGGGGCTTTTCTAGTTAATTTAGACCAACAGAGAGATGATCAGATGGTGAGGCATTTGGTCATTTTCTTGAGACCCATCCCTTGTCCCTTCAGAATGAATCACTAGGAAAGTATCTGATGGGAAGTTTTGCAGACACCATCGCCAGCCTTTACCCTCACCGCCTGCTTATTATGCTGAGGGCAGGAAATGTCTTTTAAACCACTTAAGATGTTGAGGTTGTCTTCCCACAGGACTGTAACACATCCCAATATCCGTCAGCACTCCTGGGAGGGCAGGACTACCCTGAGTAGCCAAGGTTGTGCCCTACCTTTCTGTAGAGCCCTGAGTACTTGGAGAAGTTATCAAGGTCACTGGCGTCTGACCACCAGACCCCTGGGCTGAGATAAAGGCCTGGAGCTTTAAAGGGCTCCAGAAATCATCCAGTGAACCTCTCTGCCCCTAAAGAAGGACCCCACCCTCCAACACTTCCATGTTTTTCCCTTTAAAATGAAAGAAATCCAACCAATGGAAAAAATTAAATCTTATTAATAAAAAATTGATTTCAAAGGATTTTTTTTAAGTAAAATGAACAAAAGTTCTATTTCCTTGGCTTTCCACCCAGATGCCAATGAGCCGCAGAAGCTCTGTAGAACAGCAGTGAGCCACCCCAGATTCTGTTTTCTCCCCTGCCAACTAATTCCTAACCTTCTTAGGTGTCATTACAGCACCTATTATTCACAGCTTCATTGACATTTCTTCTCAATCCCTGGAGCTGGAGGTGACTCATCCTCCTGTCACTGAGGGGCATGGCTGGGATGTACATGCAGCTCTGCACCAAGTTCATGTTAACTCTTCCCCAGTGCCTTTCAACAATTTGATGGCATAGAGGCAGACATGAAGATTTCCAATTTTACAGCCTGCAGATTTAAATTAAGCAACCCGCCTGAGTCATGTAGGGCCCAGGAACTTGCCCTTGGGGGCCAGAGTCCCGAGATCTGCAGGAAGCTAGTTGAACCAAGGTCTAAAGTGTCCACAGCCAATTGCCTTCCCTCAAGGGCCCTTTTTAGACTTACCCAGCCACTAAAATGCTCTTAGCATGGAGAGAAAGGGAAGTAGTCCCACCTCTTTCCACAGACAGTGTCCTTGGATTTTCCAAGGGATATTTTCACTTTGTTGATAAGAACTGAGCACTTAATAGACCTGGGCTAAATAGACCTGAGGAGGCTGGTTCCTCAACCACACTTGTATCTCCATAGCACAACTGAAGTCACATAGGATGGCAATGTCATGGGAGGTTACAACCAAATTCTAGGCTTATGGCTGTTGTGTGGGTCACCCCCTTCTTGGAGTCTGAACCATAGTGATACTTGGATAAGAGAAGGGTGTTGGGGAGGGATAGGGGTTCTGATAATGTGACTCACAGTGGAGAAAGGAACAGGGACCCTTTCGATAAAATCACACACAAGAAGAAAAGGTTTGTCCCACAAGGCTAAGGTTCTTTATCTTTCAGTATCCCCCTTACTGCCCTTCCCTCCCCATCCTCTCTCTCTCATCTCTTTATCACCCAAACCCACAATCACAGTCTCATTCAATAGCAACATCTGAGAGAAGTCACTGACATCCCCCACTTAATCAAACACAGAAGAGATGGAGCTGTGGGCTTAAAGCTAGCTCAAAAACATGTGACCACCAGACTACACTCAGTGATGAGATGTGTTGGCCTGGTCTTTATAGGCTCTTTCTTTAAATTTTAATTGGGCATCTCCAAGTTGAGAGATTCCACATAAAAATGCAGCTTACCTTTTTCTCTTCAAAGATACAAACATCTGGCTACACCATGCTAGCATTCCTACATTGCCATCATCAGTCAACAAGTAGCCAGCACCCTCCCCTTGACAAGGAGCACCCACTCTTCTTTCACTTCTCTTATACCAGACCAGTCCACCAATTCTATATTATTGGCCTGCCCTCTGCAGGCCTCCAAGTTTGAGTCCCCTAGGTTAATGTAGGAGAGAGAGAATATCACATGAAGAGAAGCTTTCCTGATTTATTACTTCAGGTGCTTTTGGATGCATTTACTAGGATATCTGACTAAAAGTTTTTTAAACGATAAGGACTTTTGGTACTTAATTTAACAGAATGTCTACAAGTTGGCAGTTAGATATAGGGTCAACAATTTCAAGGCTCTGAATTAGCTTTCCTTTAGTGGTCTTAGCTTTCTCCTCATAGTGACAAAGAGGGCTGTCAAGTACTATGTACTCACCCAATGACTTACAAAGAGAGACCAGAGTTTCTTCTCTCATTTATCTCTCTTATCAGAGACCAAAATCTTCCCAGAAGATTCCAGAAGACTTTGCTTTGGGCCTCATTGTCCAAAGCTGAGCCACATGGACCACCTCTAACCCAGTCACTGGCAAATGGGAATGGAATGGTCATGTTTGAGTGAACCAAACATGGCTCAACCCTGAATCCCGAGGAGGGGTCCACCTTGGCCATTACTTCCCGTACAGGCCAGCTAAAAGGGAAGATGAAGAGTGTCTGTAGGGGTTGTAAGACAAGGGTGGGACAAAAGTAAAGGGTTATTTGTCCCTTCTCCTGGACCCTGTGTGCCCAGCTGACAGATCACTTGTTATGAATACCACTGCCCCTCCCTCCCACCATTAGAGGCTGGTGCCTGTATTTCAGTTATTCACCTGACTTGTAGGAGGGCAGTTTCCATCTTTGTACTAGTCCTGGAATTTGTTCTATGGGTTTTCTTCCCCTGAGAGGTTGTCTTCGCGACCAAACTTGGGACTCAGTCCTGCAGCTGGAAAGGCCGCTCACCTGTTTAGAACTTTCCTGGAGGGATGGGTGATGTGGCTTCTGGAGTAGGAGCCTCAGGTCATAAATCAGGGCTTGTTGGCTGGCCCTTTTGTCATCACCTCCCCCCCTCATTCTCTTAAGCTCATTCAGCCCCAGGCAGACTCAGAGCCACAGGTTCAGGGAAACAGCAAATAAAGCTTCAGCTCCTGGATCCTAGGTGTACTCCCCATTTACGACCTATTCTGCCAGGCTGGGAGGACTGAATGAGCAAAAGTGATAGCCTCAGAAGACCCTGAACAATAGGGTAACCCTGTTAAAGCCCCTTCCCTCCCTGCCCCAGCAGATTGAAGTGTCCATCAAGATCCCAGTCTGGAGAAGTCCTTCACACCCCCTGGCTGCCACATGCCAAATCCACAGCCAACAGCACATCAGTTGACAAATTTAAAAACTGAGTAATGAAATAATTTGACATCATGCTCTCCAGCCTTGTTCAAATCACCTATTTCATCATATCCTCCTGACCAGGTAGAGCAGCCACCAGGGCAGGGGTCCTAGGAAAAAAATCTCAGTGATCGTATCAACCATTTTACTGACTTTTTACTTTGAACCATGTGCTGTGCTAAGTACTCAGTACCCATTGTCAAGTTGAATGCTCCCAGGAACTCTGCGGGTAGGTACTGTTACTGACCCCATTTGTAAGTGAGGAACCCAAAATGCAGAAGGATGGCATAACTCACCTGAGCTAGCCAGTAACGAGGCCAGGTTTCACGTTCAGGTCTGTCTGGTTCAGAAGCCTGGCCTAAAGGACTCCTACATGTTTTCCAGTCTAGGAGGTGGTATTTGAGCGGTGGCCAGAGGACTATTACTCTTTTTTTTAACTTAAAGTATGGTGAGGAAATGTGGTCTTTTGCCCGGGCATCCATAGACTACGCTGAAACTTGAGGGTTCCATAAATAAAGAAAAAGCAGATACAATTGGGAATAATACTGCCATATGACCCAGTACCCCCCTCGCCCCACCAATGGGTGCACCTCATTCTTTCATAAGAATCCTTGATTTCAACCAACTTTCTCTTCAAGGTTTTTTTTTTTTCTTATATGGTAGCTGGGTTTTCAGTTTTGTTTTGATTTTCCCCACCGCCAGTTTTTATAACCCCTTGACCCTTTCACTCTGTCCTCTCTCTCTTAGCCTCAGAAGCTTCAGTTTGGTTAAATTAGTGTCCGAGAATTGTAATTATTTTTGCTTCATCAGTTCATCTGCTTTGTTTCCTTGTATTATTCGTATATGTAAATTGTTCAGTATTTATCTCTCTGACATACTTCCCTATGCATAATCCACCTCATGCCCCCCCCCATTTACTGTAAATGGCAAAATTTCATCTTTTATTTTTAATGGTGATATTCTTTTTTTTAAGATTTATTTTACTTATTTATGCATACAGGAGCTGCGGTGTAGACCAGAGGTGCGGGGATGGGGGTGAGAGGATCCACCAAAGATAGAGTGGGGAGCAGAACATGTGGATTGACTGAAATACACTGCTGAGGAGAGCAGTGGGTGAGACAGAAGAGGTCTGCTGTGCCATGTGGGTTAGCTCCCTGGCTAGGAATTGAACTCATGCTGTAGGGGTTCTGATAGCTTGATAGTGCTAAGACTTAACCCCTTGCACCACCAGGAAGGCCCAAAATTTTATCTTTCTTTATAGTTGAGTAGTATTCCATTGTGTTTGCATATAATACCTTCTTTATCCAGTCCTCTATCAATGGACACTTAGGTTGTTTCCATGTCCTAGCTATTATAAATAGTGCTGCAATAAAAACTGTGGAAAATATAATTTTTTTAATTGATGACTTAGTGTTCTTCAGATAAATTTCAAAAAGTGTGATTATTCTATTGTATGCTTTCTTTGAAGTCTTTTAAGATAAGTCCAGACCTCTCTCCAAAATCACTGCACCAATTTACATTTCTACCAAGGAAGTATGAGGGTTCCTTTTTCTTTTATTCTACCCTCCCTTTGCAACACTTGTTTTTGGGACTCTTTTTGATGTATGTCAGTCTCATTGGTGTGAGATGATATCTCATTGTTGTTTTGATTTGCATTTCCCCTATTAAAAGTGATAATGAACATTTTTTTCATTAATCTGTTGGCCTTTTGAATAGCCTCTTTGGAAAATTGTGTATTCAGATCTGCTATTCACTGTTTAATTGGCTTATTTGATTTTTTAGTTTTTAAATTGGATGAGTTCTTTTTGTACACTGGGTATTAATTAACCTCTTGTCAGTTGTGCGATGTGTGAATGTCTCCTCACATTCAGTAGAATGTCTTTTTAATCTGATATTTTCTTTTGCTGTGTAAAACCTTTTTAATTTGAGGTAAAACCAATTGTTTATTTTTGCTTTTATTTCCCTTAACATCATCCTTGAGTGTCCAAAGACATTTCTGTTACCAATGTCATGAAATACATCACCGATGCTTTTTTCCATGTGTTTCATAGTTTTGAGTCTTATATCTAAGTCCTTAATCCATTTCGAATTTATTTTTGTGCATGGAGTTAAAGGATGCTCCAACTTCATCCTTTTACACATGGCCAGCCCATTTTCCCAACACTGTTTGTTTAAGAGACTCTCCTTTCTCCATTCTATGGTTGTGGTTCCTTTATCATAAATTAAGTATTGATATATGTGTGGGTTTATTTGTGCGCTTTCAATTCTGTTCCATTGATCCTTGTGTCTATTTTTTTCCACCACCATATTGTTTTAATTACTGTTGCTTTATAATACAGTTTAAGGTCAGGTAATGTAAGACCTTTAGCTATTTAGAATCTTACTGTTCCAAATAAATTTTAGCTTTTTTCTTATTCCCTTGAGGAATATCATTGGAATTTTAGTGGGGATTGCATTAAATCTATATTTGGAGGAACAACTCGTTATCTCAAGGATAAGAATGGGTGTCATCTTATTAAGCAGCAGTCTTCACATCTTGGTCCTTCTCTGTGGCCTCATTCTGTTCTTTCTTACCCACTGACCTCCTCTGGCAATAACTTCAAGGTTCAAGTGCTAGTTTGGTGCTCTGTTTTCTAGAAGAATATTCAGGAATTTTCAGTTTATTCTGGTGAGGACTCCAGGATTGAGTGAGTTCCAAAAATCAAAGGTACAAATCCATAAGCAGGTCCAAGGGCCAGACCTGTCTCAGGCAACGCTGACAAGCCAGGGGAATCAAGCCCAGCACCTAGAGTGACCCACCTGAGTCAATAGGGTTCAAAGATGAGCAACAGCTGTTACCTAAGCCATGTTCAGGACTGGCAGCCAAAGAAAAGTCAAGAGCCAAGAGGAAGAGCATGTGAGGGCAGTGCACAAGTTCTACACTGAACAGCTGGTGTCCAAACCAAGGCATCCCCCAACCCCCTGCTCAGCTAGGAGCAAATGTCCAGGTGCACACAGAAACTGACTGAGAGACATAGGAGCTAGAGGGGAACCCTCTCAGAGCTTGACCGCAGGCCATTATAGGAGGGGTCAGAAATAAGGGACTAATAGGACAGACAGACCCAGGCAGTCTTGGGGTCCTTGTTTCCTGCCAGGTGCAATCTGAATTCAACCAATGCATTATTGGCTGATAATCATTTGAAATCCCATGCCCCTCAGGTAGTGCATAGCATGGTGAAGGAACATAACTACCACCTCTAAACCTTACCACTGCTCCCAAAACATAGTAGGTACCAATGAGTCCCCATTTTATAGATGAGCAAACTGAGGCTTGGGGAAACAAGGGGTCCTGCCCAAGGTCTTCTAGAGGAAGAGGCAGAATTCAAACCCTGGTCCTGCTGATGCCCTGGGACAATGTGCTTTTTTTCTTCAGCATGAACTATGTGAACCATAGAGCTATCTATCACCGGGATCCTCAAACACCAGGAAAGTGAGGAGACCAGGCCCCGACCCAGTTGTCAACTAACATCTGGGCACTAACTCTGTGTCAGGCTCTGTGCTGGGAGCTAGTAGCAGGGCAGTAGATCAGACAGAGTCGGCACTCCGAGAACTTACTGCCCACCCCCACTGGACTTCCCGGCAAGACCCAGCTCTCTTCCCACCCCGCCCCAGCCCTCTCCAGAAGGCAGGCCTATACCAGGGTTGCATTGTCCTCACACCACTCATTCTGCTCATTACGGAAACCACACTGTTGACAGACAGGTCCAAAGGATTAGAATGTATTGTTTTGAGTCTAAGCTGCATCTTCCCTGATCAGTGGCCTCTCCGGGCCCAGAGAGGTTTCTGTTTGTTTGGAGCTGAGAGTATTTACTCAAATTAGCATAGAAAATGTCTATGCATGAGGAAAGGGGCCATCTTGCCACGGACCAGCTGGAATGCTGCAGGCTGGCCTCCTCCCATGGCCAGCAGCCCCGGAGGGAGTGACACAGTGCTTCTCTGGGCTTCAGCAGCAACAGGCGCCTGCCTCGACCAGAGCACGCTGGTGGGAATGACATCTTTTGGTTATCTTATCACTCTCCATCACTGAAGCTCCTTTGGAATGATTTCAGTCCCCTCTTCAGCAGCCGGAGCTATAAATAAAGATTCCCCAGGGATGCTGAATCCTGCCCTTCATCCCGGCCGCCTCTGTGACTCACCCCACACGAGGATTCTTCCATCTTCTTAATGATGGGGAGAGGGAAAATGCTGTCTGTGCGCTTGTCTGCATGCCGTGTGCTTTTCCTTGGGTGCCGTCTGCATCATATGTGTCCGTGTCTGCAATTCTGTGTGCACACGTGTCTACATGTGATGCTGTTTCAGATTGAAGGGCAGGAAAAAGATGCATTCTCATATCAGCTTTGGAGTAGAGACTGTTAGCTAAGACTCCATAGTAAATCACATCTACTGGTGTTTTTTTTAAGACCCTTTGTCGTGCTCAGCTCTATGCTAAGCAAGGAGAATAAGACACAAGCTATATCATCTTTGTGAACTTCAGCTGCTAAAAGCAAGTAAAATCCCCAAAGTGGCAGTAGCCTTTGAAAAACTGCATTTCATGAAAAGAAAAACCTCACCTGTAACAAAGAAAAATCAAGAAAACACTCATTTCCGGAGTTCCTTCTCTATACCAGGTTTACTAAGTGCCACATAATTTATTCCTCACAATGACAAAGTCAAAGAGCTTCTTATCCTAGTTTTCACAGATGAGAAAACAGCCAAGAAGTTAAATAACTTGCCCCAAATTACACAGACCGTGAAGGTCCAAGGTAAAATTAGAAGCCAGAGCCTTGGGACATCTCATCAAGAGGTCATCTCTTCAAAACCTTCATCTAATGTTTGCATCCACTCTACGAAATTCCTGAAAACTGGCCATTCAACCTCTTGGTAGGAGAAACTCAACTCTCAAAACAAGCCATTCCCTTTTTAGACAGTGCCAAAGCACTAGAAATTTTCCCCTGTGTTGAACCCCAATCTACCCCCTCCTCATCTCTGCCATCAACTCTCTCAAGCCCCTGCCCTAACAAAGCAAAGCTAATTCCTCCTCCTGTCACTTCCCTGGAACTAAATCATGGCTGCCATCTTGCTGCCTCCCCATTGAGCCCGTCCCAGCTGCCATGCCCCACTTGAAGTAATTTTTAATCTAGAAAACTTAATTGCTTATCATTATGTCCTTCATGCTGGTGTTCATGGTATAGGCATACTGAGGTGAAATATCAGCTCACTGAATAAAGAGATGAACAAGACCTTTCATGATGCTTCATGAAGTCTTCCGTCTTAATTAAGGATTGCCTGGTTGCCAGGGAAAGAGCTTCTTCTGGCTAGTTCAGGCTTAATGGTTGGATCCAAGGGATTCTGAAGAAAGCCAAATATACAGAGTAAGGGCCTCATGTATTCTGCTCTCTACCTTCTCACATCTGCTATGTTCTACTCATAGCATGCTGGTTTCCTCCACTGCTCGTGGCCCAATATGGCAGCTGTCCCAAAATCATATTCCCATAAGACTCTATGTCTATCCACATTAAATAGAAAGGATTCTGTGTCCCAGTAGAGAGGCACTGATTGGTCACACTTGGGTCAAGTGGCCACTCCTAGATCAATCAATGATGACTACCAGGCAGCAGGGAGGGATCACAGTACAGCACATGTTTAGCAAGGTGTGGAAGTATCTGTTAGAGGGGAAGGAAGAGTCTTTAGATGAAGAGAAATGCTAGCATCTCTTGCATATCTTTAAATACAGGTATTATAAATTGATCTGAAAGGTTTAGGACACTCTCAGAGAAACATTTTATTCTTAGGGTGCCCAGACATGGGGCATGGGCAGGAGCTGACTTTCAGAACTTCTTGTTCTTCTATGATACAGCCTCCAGGCCATGGAGCCCTTGAAAATCCTGACTAGTGGTCTTGGGTGGTCTAGAGGACCAGGAAACTGGGATAAATGCAGGAAATGGAGTTATTAGTGGCCCTTTAGCATCATGTCAGTGATCCTGGCTATCTCTGAACAGACAGCAGATCCCATCAGCAAGTGCTAAACACATAAATAGCCTATTTTCCTCTTCCCTGTATGCATTGGGAAAGTATTTGTTATGAGGGTTACTATTAAAGGACGGCTGAGAAAGGGATAGAGAGCATCTAACCAAGGAGTCATCACACTGTGCTCCTCAGACCTCTAGCATTCCCCAGACGCACTTCAAGGACCACAAGATGAGGTAATAAGAGAGACTGGGTCAGCAGATTTTTACCCCCTGTTACCATTACTTGGCCCACCAGCATCCCTCCAGCAGCCAGAGCAATTCTGCTGTTCTTAATATTAGATATTAGATTGCTGTGTTATTTCACTCATACATGGGTAAGGAAACTGCAGAGAGCTGCTTGGCTTGCTCATGGCCACACAGCTAGCTAGAGACAAACGGTTCTGAATCCCTGCTGTGTTGACCCCAGAGCCCTCATTCTGCAGGTACCGGTCATATTGAGACAAGGAAGAGAGCAATGATTTTTGACAAGGATAAGTATCATGACAGCTAACCATCTGTGTCTTCCACCTGCAGCACAGCATCAAGCATTCACTCCTGACATATTTCCATCACCCAATACCTGAGCAACAACTGAGCTCGGTAGTGTTCAAGCAGCAGGACAGGGGTGATCTGTTAACTTCAGGGCTCAAATCTTCCAATGGCCAAATCTGTCTATTTTGGCAGTAGCTAATTCATAAAGGAACCCTGTAGTCATTAGGGTAATTTCATTGCGGTGAACAGAACTCAACTCTAGTGGGTTTCAAAGAGAGCTGAGAGAGAACATTAAGGAACTCTCCAAACTGAAAGTGTTAAGGTGCCATGACTGCAATGACTAGAGGCCAACCAGTCTTCCCAAGACGTGAGTTCCTAGGAGAGGGGGACAGATGGATAAGCTCAGTGGATGTGATCACCTCCTTAGTGGCCACTGAAGTTCTCTTGTGTAGCTGTTGATTCCAGGCTCTCTGGCCACCTTATTTACTGCTCCCCTTAAATCAAATCTTTGGTCACATGGTTCAATCAGTTACAGACTTCCTAACTCACAAATGGCCCTTGAGCTTCCTCTCCTCTCTCAGCCTGCGCTGGTTCTTGACATGCATCAAGAATCATAGGACTTCTTGTCAGACTCCCAAGCAGAGTTTTCTTGCGTTCTCAGTATCTTGCAGTCTATTTTATCATCCTTTTATTTGACACACATATATAATTTCTTGCCATGACTTCTCTTTCAGGAACTTGAGAAAGGTTCCTTTGAGACTGGAATAGAGAACAAGAAGCAAAAAGTATCATATCCTGTATCACCCACCCCACTTCTTTGACAAGACATCCAAGAACTGAACACTAAGTTTGAGCTCCGTTGCTCTTCATCTTAGTCCCAGAATTTTAGTCTCGAGCAAGCAGTCATCTCCAACATATTCCCTAAATGGTTCTCCTAAAAGGCCTATGGGGACTTCATCCAAACAGAATCTTTGTGTCAGAGTCACATTGTGCAGCAGACACAAATTAGGTCCAACCCCAGGATTTTGCTGCAAAAGCATTTAAACACATAGCCTCCAAAGTCCCTCAGTTCTGAGGGTTCATGATTCTCTGATGAAGCAATGGGAATTTATTTCTATGAAGAGGGTGATGAACATCTTACTCAATGAACCATAATTCACTCTGCCAGATTCTGGAGACTTCCTGGCTGATCACTGAAAACACTAAAAACACTGCCATGGTGCTGAATTTCTACTTTCCGTCTGGGATTTTATGACATCAGAGAGCAGGGACTGACCTGACCCTTGGAGAAAAATTGTTATCTAAACTATGAGGCAATAGATCCACGTCTACCTTCAGAACTAAACACATCACTTTCTGGCTGACTCAGACCGTTTGACCAGCAGGTGAGGGGTCATTGATGGTTGATTGAATTGATTGCTTGCAACAGGCAGAACTGGTTTGTGCCATCTGCTCAACAGGCAGCCTTCATTGTGGCCAAAAGCCAAGAATAAGTTAAAAAGAAAAAAATCAATTCAAGTATGCATGTAGAACTAAGCTACACTTTGGGGTCCACCTAAAAATAAAATTGGTTAGCCCATGTGACTGAGGAATCTTTTCCCTGCCTCCAAACAGCATGCCATTATGTTTTGGCTTTTTGCTTCAAAATGGAAATGCCGTCGTCCACACTGGAACTTCTTTAGAAAAAAACAAACTTAACCACATAATCTGTGAACACGACATACAGAGGATTTATCTCAATACGTTAGAAATGTTCAAATCTACCCCTCTTCAACTTCAAACACTATGTGAGATGGACTTGCCAGGGAGGAAGGAGGGTGCCTTCCCAGGCGTGTTGCTGAAGTGGAAAAGACAGATGCTTTGACATGTAACCAGCTGTATGATCAGCTCAGCTACACAACTCACTGTTGTGAGTGACAGATGCTAGGGTCTTGACATCTATATCTTTTGGCTGGTTCCTTGAAACTCCACATACCTGGAGTCCTGGAGTGTTTGACTAGAAGACTTGAGGTATTTCTAAGAGGAGGATGAAAGTTGTAAACAGAAACGATACATTTTAGTTGCCCTCTCATCAGAAGACATAGAGACCACATTTAACCCACTGAGAATGCTGAGCAAAACCAGAGTTGTGACTCTCAGGACAGGAAAGAGAGTGAGAGAGCAGGAAATCCAAAGCGGAAACTTATTATTGTAACAACAATAAAAATAATGATAGCGATATATATCCATTATAGAGATTTCATTCAGTTGCTGAGTCATCATCCATCTTGCCTTTCTTTTTTAACCTCCATTTCATTCAGGCTTCCAGTCTCCTGCACTGTAACCTCATGGGAGGCTAACTGTACCCTCCAGTACATTCCAGTACCCTCCTGAATTCCGTTGGTTAAATACTTCTTGTCAGTGACTGGGTACAACAGTCATGTGATCCAGTCCTGACCAATGAGATATAAGCAGAAGTTTGATGGTAGAATTTTTTTATTAAGTTTCTTTCCTTCAAATAGAGGGTCACAGTAGAGACACCTTTCTTCCCTAGGACAATGACACATCTAGATGGTAGACACCCTGCTTCCAGCTGAAGAGTGGAGTACACACTCAGGATCACAAAACAGACTTTTGGAAAGAAAGAACAGGTTCCTAATGACATAACTAAATAACTAATTTAAACAACCCTGAAGACATTCTCTCCCTGGATTTTTGTTTACGTCACCTATTGCACTTTCTTTTTTAATCCACTCTGAGCTGGAGTTTTATTTACTTGTTACTAAGAACATCCCACATTAGAGAATGCTTACCACAGGCCAGCCACTGTGCTTACTAGTCAACGAGGTTATTCTCTTAGCCCTGTGGCAAGCCTGTGAAATAACTCCTATTGTTACCCCATTCTACAGATGAGGAAATCAAGTCTTACTTAGAGAGACTAATTTGCCCAAAATCATTTGGTAAGTGGTGGAGACTAGATTCAACCAGCAGTGTAGGGCCTGCACTCTAAACCTCCATACTATACAATGTAGAAAAGAAAAGAGTTACTGTGAAATGCACCACAGGTCAGCATCATCCAAGGATTGAAACAAGGTCAAGTCCTCCTTCAATGTTCATGTGGATGGTGACCATTTCAGGGATCAGGAGCCAGTGAGGTCTCTCCACCAGCCTTTAACCACAGCTTTCCTTTTAAATGACTGAGCTTTCTCTCTGACTCTCTGTGCTCATTTTCCTTCTACCACCCCATTATTTCAGCCTTTTTAGTCATTGAAGAGAAATCTGTTTCTCCTGAAAATCCCCGATGGTAGGGGCAAACTCATGGCCAGTGAGGAGATCTCAGTAGCAAAGAAACCAGGCTGTCTCCTGGGAGCATGGAGGATCATTGGCAGGTTTACCATGCTAATTGGTTGCAGTCTTGACTCAATGGGTCTTCCAAGACAGGTGACAGTTCAGTAGTGCCTATCAATCCAGGCATGGAAAGAAAGCAAACACTTGAAGCTAATTCTAGCTGAGGATGAGTCCCAGGAGTTCCACCACAGAGTCCTCACAGACCTTGGATTGCCCGTGAGGACAGACTGATGATAGCAATGGCATTATGCTAAGAAGACAAACAGGGTTGGGGACCCTGTGCTTGCATTGTGGTTCTGGAGGTGGGGAGGCAGTAGAATATCATGGTTATAAGGATGATCTTGTAATTTAGCAGATGTGAGTTTGACTTGCAGTTCAATTACTTACTAGCTGATGAATGCAAAAGAGTGAGTGGCGGGACTTCCCTGAACCTGTTTCTCCTCTGTAAAAAATCACAGAAGGATGGTTGTGGGAATTAGATGCAGTGAGCGCTAAGCCTGTCACATACAAATGCTGGCACATAGTCAATGCTTCATTGCCTTTGAAGACAATGATACTGGCTGCAGAGATAATGATAATGATAATGAAAAATTGAGGAGATAGAGAACATGTGTTAATTCTCATGGTTGAAGTTACATTCTAAGTAACAACTCCAGACAAGTCCCAACTTCATTCAAAGAGAATATCTATTTTGCCTTGTACTCTTATGTTTCTTCTCTCCTTAAGGAAAGTAAAACTGAGTGCACCAGAACTTTACCCAATCAATTGGTGCTTTTGTGGCTGGCTACTAAAACAGTTTTCTGTTGTAACAAGCTGTGTTAGTGGTGAGCACAACCACCTCAGCTCAGTAGATCCACTTAATGAAGTTACCAACAGAGTGAAAAATGTAAACCAACATAGCTATGGTTAATTTCAATAAGGAATGTTGGTTACAGAATAACAAATCCTCAGTTCTCAAAGTTATTGTTATGACCTTATCAGGTTCATGGTGAAAAGACTTGGACTGCCCTTATTCAATTATCTCCCCACAAGTACCTTTACATCTGCCATTGGATATGTCGTGATTGTTCAGTTGGCCAAAATATACATGTCTTATCTGACATGGCTTCAGAGAAGCTTTATGCTCAGGTTTCTAAATCTACTGGTAGAAGTAAGGCCGTGTTCAGACTGGCATTTGAGCAATGCAACATATCACATTTCATTGGCTTCGGCTCACCTGTTTGTCATACCTGTATGTATAAAGCTGAAATATATAGAAGGATTGATCTAATGCAGAGCTGTAGCACTGTTCCATGGAACCCAGGGTGTATGGTGGGTGCCACCAAAGTTTTGGGGATGTGGGAGCACTGGAGTTGACAGAACTCAAGGACATCTGCCCCAGCTTCAACCAGAGACTATTTCTGCTTTCCATATTGAACTTCCACATAACTTTTTGTAAGATTTGGAAATCACCCTCCTGATTGATCTCACTCATATTTTACAAGTACAAACTTCAGCCTAGAGAAGTCAACCAACTTGCCCAAGATTACAAAGCAAGCTACCAGTGGAATCTGGACTAGAAGCCCAGACTTAGAGACCAGCACACCGCCCTAAGAAAAGCCACTGAAGCATTCTCTTGAAAACACACCCTTTTACCATCATGACTATCCCTGTAACATCAGCAAACAACCTTGTCAATATCTACCTATGAGTGTGTGGTACAGTAGTTGGCACCTTGGAGCTTGGGGGGGTGGGCAGAGTGCAGGGGTAATACCAGTGAAGGTTTCCCAGAGAACTGATGCCTAACAAGGTTCTGAATGGTGTGTATGAGTTTGCCAGACAGAAAAGGGAAGAAATGGGAGTATTCCAAACATTAAATCCAGGCCAAGTACTGTCAGAAATGATTGGCCTCTACTCCTTGCAATTTCAGAATCTCTAGCATCCTTGAAACATCAGCCAAGGACCCCAAGGGGTAGGATATTTGCCCAGCTCCTCCCACTCTAAATCATCACTGATTAAATTACTCACTCATTGATATCTAGTAAATTATCTGAAAACTTAGTGACTTTAAAATAACAGTAATTTTTCATTACCTCTTAAGGTTTCTGCAGTCAGTAATTCAGTCAGGGACAGTAGGGATGGCTTAGCTCTGTTCATGAAGCTTGTGGAGGACTCAGCTAGAAAACTCAAAGATTTGAGAGTGCATTCAGCTGACAACTAAGTCATTCATGTGTCTGGTAGTTGAAGCTAATTGTCAGCTAAGGACTTAGCAGACTGAAACACACCCATGTAAGGCTTTTCCATGGCTTGGGTTTTCTTACAACATGGCGGATGGATTCCAAGAGCCAGGCAGGAGCTGTAGTGCTTTCTAGGATCTAACTTGGAAAAGATGTGGCATCATTTCCATAGCATTCAATTGTTCAGGACAGTTTCAAAGTTCCAGCCCATGCCATGGGGAGGGAACAGAGACCCTACCTCTCACTAGAGGAGTGTCAGTGTCACATTGGAAGATGTATCTGTGGGATGGGAGATAGACTAATGCAGCCGTCTTGGGAAAATGCTTTCTGCCGTAGTCCCCTTGAGTAAGTTCCAGATTACCTCTGTTGATTCATTTTCCTTGGATTCTACAACAGCTCCCTCTGCACCTTCTAGCAGATGCACCCTCAATAAGTCCAGAACACCCTACACCTGCCTACCTTTACTGGGGGCTGGACTCAGTGAGCCCCAAATTGCATGTGGATCCTTCTTCTGAAGAAAAATAAATAAACTCAAAGACAAATGTCATCTCAATGGACTCCTGCCACACTTGTGAACCCAAGATACTAATTTCCATAACTCCTCAGAGCTACACACTGCTTTATAGTTCACAGCACACTTTTGCTTACACAGACTCATTTAATCGATAAGCTCAAGATGACTTTTCTGATGAAAAAAAGTAAATAAATAAAATGACACAGTGTTAAGTTAAATGTGACTCAAAAATTGCTCACACTACACTTCCCCAGCTCACCTCTTGCCTCCCTGAATAATATTCATGAGGACCCAGTCCCTCTGGGTCTGACACTTCAGCACAAAATACCTTCCACTACATCAAAGTAGGTGAGGTGGGAGAGGGACCCAGGAAAGAAGGGGGCTTTCAAACAGGAACAGGAAGCTCTGGCAAACTGGAGTTAATGTTCTAACCTAAGGATCCTGCAGGAGCTGGGTAATTTGGAGGCAGAAAGGCACCAAATAAATTGACTGCGCTTTTAGCCCTCAAGGAAAGCATTCCTGACTCATTGCTAAGAATTTTCATAACACCCTTCTGCAGCCCAGCTCCCTTGGTCTTCAGCTGTGCCAGACCTGGCTTTGTGTAAGGCAGGCAAAGTGCAGTGGGGGCAGCCAGAATGGGGTTCAAACTCCAGACCACTCAACAGCGTGAAGATCCTAGGGATTTGGATGGGGGAGAACCACTTCAGGTCTCTGCCATAACTGTGGGATGAGAGTCACTTGGTCTTGTCAAAAAATTTGAATCACCAGTGCTGACATTTGAAGTGGGCCTCTGACCGTAAATAAAAGCGGTGACTCTTTTTCTTATGCTTTGTTTGCACCAGGCATCCAACTATAACCTTTACAGGTATGATTGAATTTGGTTCATCAAATTAATTAATCAAACACATGTTACCGTGTAGTGACCATGGTCTCCCAGAGGTTTATGCTCTCAGAGTTGGGACCAGAATTAGCTCTATGGGATTCCAACGCCTGACACACCAGCCACAGAGCCGCAGGGCCCCATGCTGGTGATGTGTGTGTCTTCCATGACCTGAGGGCCCCTTACCACGAGTCTGGGGGCTCATCGCTGGCTGCAGAGCTCAGTAGGCCCAGATAAGAGTTTAGCAAATCTTGGTGATCTGTGGCAACAACTCGAAGGATCACAGTGGAGAGATTCTCATAGGCCCAGACTACATGGAGGGGATGTAGTCAGACCTGGGTTTGAATCCCAGCTTTCCCATTTACTTAAATGAGCCACTTACACTCTCTGTAAAGAGGAGATAAAACAATTCAGTGAGATAATATCCTTAAGCACAGTGCTTGGTCCACAGGAATTAATCTGTGATCATCTAAGAAGATAGGATGAGGATGCCGCTTAGAAGGAGGGTCTCCACGTGGTAGCCAGAGCCTGGGGAAGAAAGAGTGATAGTTGAATATGTTGCAAACCAAAGCAGGGAACAGGTTGCATGCCAGTAGCTGAGAGATGAAGGCTGGGGGCTTGCTCTATGCCAGGAAGAAGGGAAATAGTGCCAAGAAAGATGCAGTTCCTTCTTTCATTCATTCCCTCATCCATTCAGTCATTCAATAAACATTTCCCAGACTGCTACTGCATGTAGGATGCTCTGTGGCTCCAGAAAGAGGGGGGTTAGGGGTGGGGGGGGGCTTGCTCTCTGAGAAAGCCAGGCAGGTTGACAGCCAAGGGCACAAAGGTAATAAAAAGGCCTTTGGAAATATCAGGCTAGAGATGTGAGGTCTACAGAGGGGGTGAGGAAGCAAAGTGGGGACTTGTGTATTTCCTCCTACTTTAAATGACTTCACAAGCATTGAGTCTGTGACCAGATTCTGGAAGTTTAAAACACCATGGACGGGCTAGATTGAGAAGGTTTCTGGATGGCCCTGTCCAGTCTGGGTTACTCCCAGCAAACCTCCTCACTCTCAGAGTCAAGCTCAGTGCCAGAGCTGGATTCAGGGGTCTCAGGCTGGTATTTGAATGCTGAAATAAGGGCCAATGTTGTCCTTGCTGAATTGCCAGGGTCTCCCTCCCTGGGAGACATGGTGGCCACTGCACACGTCCACCCACATATGCTTACCAAACCCAAGGCTCTGGCCTCAGCCTGGGCACACCAGGCTAAATTAAACAGGTGAAGCACCTGCCTTCTTGGGGTTTCTGTTGCAAACCCTTATCTGATAGCTTAGTGCCAGATATGTTTGGGGATACAGACTTTTTCATATTCTAGAAGGGTAGCGAAGTTCAAACTCCACGTAATGTGATGGACCCATAGAGTCGGGCCAGCCTATCCTCGTCAACATACTAACAGTTCTACAGCCACACTCATCAACATTTACACTAAGAGGGGCCAATTACGCGGGCAGAGAGTTTCACACTGATTCAGGAAGGATTCTGCTATAATAGCTGCAAATTTATATCAAAAATAGACTGATGAGTGACAAACATTGTTTTTAACATTCCGTTTTCAGGACATGTGGAAATTCAGAATTACTGAAAGAGATTGTAAACAAGGTAATTTTAGGCCAGGCCAGGAAGACAATCACAGGGAGTAATAGGGTCTCAGGGAGGGAGGCGCAGAGGATGATGAGGCCCACCCTGTATAGGGCCCCTCTTGTGTTATCCCTCCACTTGCTTTCCCCCCTGCCCCAAACTGGGAGGCGAGACTGTCTCTTCCATTGTGTAGTCGGAGATGAGCCATGGGTATCATAAGAAACTCATTCTAGGCCAGCATTCCCCAAACCTCCAGACAACTACTGCTTGTGGTTTTATACATACCCCTCCAGTGCGCCTTAAGATTCTCTTTTAAATCAAATCAGGTATTTTCGCTTATATAAATTTAATTTCAAAAGAAGCATTATAGAGCCACCATAAATGGAAAGATGGTATCTTTGTAATGCACATAAAATACAGCACTGTTAATACTGTTCAGTACTTGTCTCTGTACCACCGAAGTGTTATCTCTGCAGACCACATGGGTTTGGGCAACCCTGATCTCAGCCAGCAAGCGGAGCCAGGCCTGAGTCCCACGCTCTGCCACCCACCAGTCAGTGCCCTTCCAAACCAGCAAAGACCATCTAGACCCATTTCACCCATCACCACATCTCAAACCTGGAAGGAATCGTCACTTTTCTAGGAACTCATCCAGAGTGCACTGAGGGTAGCAGAAGAAGAGAAGGGAGGAGGAGGACAGGAGAAAAGAGAGAAAAAGGAAGAGGAGGGGACAGAGAATGAGGAGGGGGGAAGAAAAGGGGGAAGAAGAAGAAGAAGACAAGACAAAGAATAAGAAATGACTAAGAGGACTATGGCAGAAGAACAACAACAAAGAGGCAAAGAAGGGGGAGAATGAAGAGGCAAAGAGGAGGAGAAGGTGAAGGAAGAAAGAAAGAGAAGACAACCAGCCACCAAGCACTGTGCTAAGGGCTTTACCAACCGTGCCTCATGGAAACTTCACAATCCTGAAGCAGATGCCTCTGTTACCCTCATTTAAGAAAAGAGACACTAAAATAAGGGACGGTCAAGGTCACAGCTACCAGAGGCAGAGCTGCTGGTCCCCCGAGCATGCACTCTGTGCTGGCTGTCTCAGCCTCCCTGATGTCACCCCACCCTCCTGTAGGCAGCAGAGCTCTCTGCTCCCAACCACCCTGAAGTCCTCATGCACTGGCTAGCAGGAATGGGGAGGGTGTCTCTCATCCAAAAGCTGTGAGCTCCTCAAAGCCATAGTGATGTTTTAATGCATCAAGAAGCAGATCAGGGCCTCCCTGGTGGCTCAGCAGTTAAGCGCTATGCTGTGGAGTTGCCGGCAGCAGCGACACGAGTTCAATGCCTGGGCAGGGAGATTCCCACATGGCGCTGCAGACCTCTCCTGCCTCATCCGTCCGCTGCTCCCCTCAGCAGTGTATTTCCGTCGATCTGCCTGTGCTGCTCCCCACTCTGTCTCTGGTGAACCCTCTCGCCGCCCCATGTGTCTGCCCTGTACCCCAGCTTGTATGCCTAAATTCTTCTTTAAATAAAAAAAAGGAGATCAGTTCTTTATGGTTCAACTCGGTCCTCAGCATAGCGCAGGCCTGATACCCACATAGGTGTTCAGTAAATACTTGTAGAATGAGTGGATGGATGAAGGGATAGAAGAGTTTCCACCTGTGAACCCCAATCCTAGTACCCAGCTCCAAGCTTCGAGCTTAGAGAGATCTCAATATTGATTTCTTGAATCTATAAATGACACTCCTTTTACTTGAAGACCAAGCAGAACCAAGCTTCTAAAATTCTATTTTCTAGCATTCAAAAGAAAATGAATTTTAAAGGGTCCTTTCTTCTGCGACATAAACAGGCTACCAGTAGTCAAAGGAAGAAGAGAGAAGGCTTTCCAATTCAATCAGTCTGGATCAATTTAAACAAATTTAAAATGTGAAAGCCTTGGATTTGAAACCAAACCTGAGCCAGAAAAGAGTTTTGTTTCCAGCCCGTGCTTCCTAAGCGTGCTTGCTGTAATTCCCAGCTGTTGTCTGAATTCCTCCGAGATGGTTGGTGCTGACTAATTTTAAGTGATTAAATGTGTTCCTGGAATTCTCGAGTGTTCCTCCTGACTCAGATGGGAGGTGTGTACTCAGAGGAATCGTCTTAGGTTCTTTTGTTCGGAAGTGGGTGTAGATGGTGCAGAGAAGAGCAGGAGCACAGAGTCCCTTACAACATGGGGTTTAGATGTGAAACCAATAGCACATTGACAAGCACATTAGCTCCGTCAGATCCGTTCTGGTTTTTGATGGGAGCACTGCTGAGTAGCCTACTCATCAGCCGTGCTCCTCAGGAACTACACACAGAAGAACCTCCTCTACAAAACCCTCGAGGACAGAGAGTCCTGCCCAGCACAGGACAGAAAACTTCCTTCCCCACATCACCGAGACAGAAGGATGCAGGAACATCGTGCATTTTCCATGAGGCAGTGTGTTAAATGGCCCACTTCGAGCCCCATGCAGCAGGTTCCAAGAGTGCCCTACCGAGATTGGAGAAGGCCCTGGACCCCAACTCTGCCCAAGTCCCCAACCGTCACTTACATAAACATGGTGCAATTTGGAGATTGCCGCATCTCTCTTTTTTTCCTCCCCAGAAGCCCCCTGAAGCCCCTTGGCGATACCTTTTTTCTTCCTGAAGCTGAGGAGACAATGAAAGCTCAGACAAGCAAGTCACTGATGAAGTCACACAGCGAGGTGGTGGCAGAGCTGGAAGCGCGATTTCTCTGGGATACTCCTCTGCTGGCTCCACTGGCTGATGGGGCTGTCTCCCACCGGCCCCACCCATAGGTGAAACAGGGAATCATCCAAGCAGAGTGATTTTTTTCAATTTCTTGACCCCCAAAACTGTGTCCTCCATGGCTTTCCAAGATTCCTAAAATCCCTGCCTGCCCCTCTTCAAGGTGAAGTGCTAACAAACAGCCCCCCACACACACACATTTGTCCCATATGGGTCTTCAAAAGAGCCCAGTCCTGTCCCTTTTGGTGGACATTTGAGTCAAGATTTTGTTTTGTTGACTTCATCTGTAAAATAAAGAATCTGGGCTCTCTGACCTCCGAAGTCCCCTCCTGCTGGAACATTCACTGTCCCTCTGACCTAAGCAGACATCTGAGGGGCTTGGCCCGCTCTTCCTTGTCCTCTCATAAAAGGCCTAATAGCAGGATAAGATCAAGGGCCACTGGCGCCTATAAAGAACTGTTCCTGCCAGGGCCGGTCCACCTGACAGCTCAGGCTGGCATAGCTCCTGGTTCTAATGCCATCAAGCTAATAGCCCTTACCACTCCCACCCTTCCCTCCTCCCTCTGGCTGGCCAGGCAGACCACAGGCAGAGATACCCAGGGCAAGGCTGGCTGTGGTCTCTCTGCGGGCTCTGTTCATGAGTCCTCTTAAAGAAAAGTTGTGCTGGTAACTGTGGTCCTGCCAAATGTGTGTGAATGCTTCTAGATTACTGAAGAGAACCACTATAGGGTGGCCCTTACCTACCCCTGCCACCACCACCACCCCCAGTTCAGTGGTCTCCCATAACACAGAGAAAGGGAAGAGAAAAGGAGAAAAGAGACTGGCTCAAAAGACAGCCACAAAGCATAAGGACTGAGAATTTTATCCACTCTGGACTTTAGAAGCCACTGGATCACAAAATCTAATTCCCAGAAGACGTGTCTGTGTGTATCTGTGTGTGTGTGTATGTGTGTGTGGTGCGCACTGAAACTAAGAGACAGCCAATTCTCAATAACCCTCAGCAATTTATACCTCTGATTTATATTTGTAACCAAAGGGTTAGATTAAAAATGCGTAGTTAGGGGCTATTAGCACATCAAATATACATTTATGGATTCTAACAGGTGTTTTTTTAAATAATTCATTATCATTTTACAGTACAAATTATTGAGCGTTTACAATATGCTGGTCACTAGCTCATTTAATCACTATCTCACTTAATACTTAAAACTGTCTATGAAGTATCATGGCAGTACTGGCTGCTTATTTGGCTTGAGGGTTTTCTCACTCTCTGACATTAGCATCAGTGAAGAGAAGCTCAGGCAGCAGCTTGGGAGAGGGATCTTGTGAGGACAGATTGAAGCTGCTCAAGGTAGAAGAGGAAGGCAAATGGACTTTAGTTCAAGTGCTAGCTGCAACTGAAAACTGGTTGGCATCTATTATGAGTTTAAGTTTGGGCTTGGGGAGAAAGAAATACTTGATTGACAGATAATGCCTTTCATGGTACTGGAAGAAGTGTGACCACATGTGACAAGTATTCACCACCTTACTAAAAAAGAAATTCCAGATCCATTCTCCAGTGCAGGACTCCTGTGTATCCCCTGCCCAATTGTGTGTTCTTTCCAACTCTGGATGGGCCACCTATACAGTTGTGCAGTCAGCAACCTGCACAACTGTATCTGATGGCCCTGATGCTATGACCCCTCTTGGAAATAACAAGTGAGGAGGGACATGATGAATTGAGCTATGGAGATGGGTCCTTGAAGTGCAGGGTGCTAGTGTCAAGAGCTCACAGTGGTCCTGCTGTTCATGTGTGGTGTCTCCTGGGGCAAGCACTGTCCCTTTTCTGGACTTTAGTTTTATAGCTTATGAAATAACTCCTTAGACCACAGGACTCTGAAATCCCTGCAAAATGTATATGTGGTGAAATTTGCTGTTGATTTTACCACCCAAAGTTTCCTCCCCTTCTTATGACATCATAACCTAATTTTGCTCAGAGGAGGGAGTCCCCTCTCCAACTCTCAACTTTTAAGCTTTATTGCAGTCACAAGCATTTGATTAAGCTATACCAGGCAATGTGTTTCATCCAGCCCTTACATGCATTCATAGTGAGGGGTTCGGGGGGACCCAGAGTCCAAACACTGCTGATAAAACTCAAGTGCAAGGATTTCTTTAAAAAGTTAGAAAAGTGGGCTTCATCACCACAATTGGATGTGAACCTGGAAGCATGTGACCCCAAGCAGTGTTGGCAGAAATGCAGGGTCTACAAAGGGAAATCCTATTGGAAAATAGAGCCCAAACCCAAGAAACAAAACTTAAAAAACAGAGAAACGTATTCTGATTTTACCATGTGAGCCCTGCATCAAGATCTACCTGAACCCAAGGCCAATTACCCAACAAGAACCGATAAATACCTCTGCGTAAGCAGTTGGGTATGGATTTCCCCTAAAAGAATCCTAACTGAAAGTGTATGAATTTGTGTGTCACCTCTCGGGACACCAGCATTTGGGAGTGGTGCAGGATGAGGAAAACATTATTCAAAGTCCATGTGGGGCAATGAGCAGCCTAGAGGGGCTACACAGGGGTGGAATGAGCAGCCCCCTCCAAAGGCAGTTTCGTATTTAGTAACATCAAGTACAGAGGTGGCGCCAGTACACAGGGCGTGTGCACGCCTGGGGGATGCAGTTACTGGGGATGTAAGCTAGGGCCGAGTGGCCAGGGGGTATTCATTGCCTGGGGGCTCCGTTGTTCCTGCTGGTCAGCTTATTGTCTCTATTCTAATATCTGCCTGCTGTTTTCAGCAGGTGCTGGTTTCCCCGTATGTTCCTCACCAGGACTTTGCCCTTGGTGAGAGGTCCCCTGCCTGAATTTAGCCCTAACTGACAAGCAGGAACTCTGGGCACCAGAACAATATCCCCGAGAACAAGGGGGGCTGGGGATCCCATATTCATGAATATAAAGAGTGAATTCTGTGTCCTGTAACTCTGATCAAAATGGACCTTGGCCTCACTGACAAGAACCGAAAAGAAATGGCAAGTGGTTGGATGTGACAATATACTCAGTACGGTGCTCAGACTCAGCTTCAGTGTCTCCACACGCATCTCTCTCTCTCTCTCTCTCACACACACACACACACACACACACACACACACTCTCTCTCTCTCTCTCTCTCTCTCTGTGTGTGTGTGTGTGTGTGTGTGTGTGAGAGAGAGAGAGAGAGAGAGAGAGAGAGAGAGAGAGAGAGAGAGCGCAAGCGTACTGGGGAAACAGCCAGTTATGTCCATGCTTATGAGCACTAGCACTTCCAAATAAAAGATGCCATCAAAACAGTCACCTGGGGAGGGAGACTGTGGATTTCTTTCTTTATATCAAAAATGCTTCCCTTTGTTAAAAAATGCTTCTAGTACTCTTTTTTGAAAACCTGCTGATGCAGTTTGTAAAACCCCCAGTGAGAACAAGTTTGTAAAACCCCCAGTGAGAACACTCTAGATCAAAATTACAAGGCTTTATTGATCAACTATTAAACATAAGAGGTTATGACAAGCACTGGGGTGTGAGCAACAATACAGAAATTCCAGGACCTCAAAGCATTTGCAATTTAGAAGAAAAAAAGCAGGCAGGTGTCCAATCCATCCGAACATGGTATTGCTACTGGCTGAAAAAAAATCATCTTCAAATGTTAAGTGGTTTTCCAGGCAAACTTAAGGCTCTTCTCTCCTCCACTCCATTTCAGATCCTAAGTGCTCTGTGATGAATACCTATGAAGCCCCTCTTTTCTAAGAACTGTCCTCCCCTCGTCCTTATGGTCCCCATGGAAGCCAGGCCAGACAAGTGTGACCTCCTCCCTCTGGCTGAGGTTGATGGTGCAGGCCTAGTCACCTGCCCAAGCTGAGCCCATCATAGAAGCCACTGGAGAGTGACAGCTGATCCAGAGATAAGTCCTGATCATAGACTCATCTGAGCCCTAGCCTGGATGTTTTGAGACAAGACTGACATAAAGAAGGCAGGCTCTTTGTGACTGCCTACATTCTAAGACGTAAAAATTCAAAATTCTTTGTAGTCTTCTTTTTCATCCAGGGAATCACAGAAGGAGAGTGTTTCACCCAATGGAAAGAAAAGGGGAAAGAAACATGAAATATGGTATGTGACGGGTTGTTCCAACAGTCTTAGATCCCCGGGTCCACTTGTTCCTGAAGCCCATTTCCCTGACAGACTTTGACTTGCTTGTTATACTCTAGCTGAGATTAAACTCATGCTTCTGCTTAAGCCAGTGGGACTGGTTTTCTATCACATGATCCTAAGAGGTCCAAGTTTCTGGCTCCGCCAGCCAGATTTGGACCCTCCCTAGTTTCTACATTTGGACCCTCCTGGTTGTGCCTTTAAAGCACCTTCCAACTTCACACCTTTTGGTCCCTCCAGTGGGGCTGCCTCACCCTCACTGCTACCAGCAAAATGCACCCTGTTTCCCCTGTGATGGGGGAAATAGGACAAGAAGGACCCAAGAAACCATGACCCAGGCTGCAGATGCATCCACCTTCTGGGGGAGGCCAAGAGCCAGACCTTGAAGGCCTGGCGGGGCAGGAGTTACTCGGTGGCGAGGAACTGAGAATAGTATGAGGAAGGGAGCTTGGAAAGATATTTCTGGCAGAAGGAACTAAACTGGCCCAAAAATTTATAGGAAAATAGATAAGTACCATTTTAGTGGACCTCTAAATAAAAAAGATGTCCATCTTGATTCCCACACTACTTAGCAGACTGAGCTCCAGTCAACTTTGCCTTTTCAAAATGTTGTTATGTTCTTTTTTAAATACTTTCATCCCAACGATACATGCATATATGCTTATTACCGCTTTTTAAAACATCTACGTAGTTCTATAAAAGTTGATTTTAGCTATTTGAACAGTTTGGCAGCCTGGTTTTGTCACTTTATAATGTTTTGTGGTCCTATACTGCCTGTAATTTTACATCATCATTGTCACTGAGTATCTTAAACAGTTCCCTGCTGGCAGTCAATATGGTCAGTTCCAATTAGGTATGACTGTATATGAACTAGCTTTTATATCAGAACTGTCACCATGCACCTTTGGGCACTTGTTTGCTTGTGTTCCTGGGGTAATTTCCATCATGTGGTACTGCTCTATTAAAGGGTGCACATATTTTTCAAGTCTTTCCACACTTATTGTCAAGCACCCCTTAAGGAAGTGCTGATTTACATGTCTACCGGCCAACACTGTATGAGACAGCCCATTTTCCTTCAACTTTTTCAGATTTTTCACTCTTAATTTTATTTCTTTCCATCTGCCCAATAGGTAAAAACCAGCTATCACTGCTGTGTCATTTGTATTTATTTTATTCATATGCAACTTTTTATATGATTATTGGATTTATCTATTCATGTCCTTCCCACATTTTAATTTGGATGTTATTCATCTTTTCATGATTCAGCTACAAAGCCTATTTAAATATCTGGAATACTATTTATCTATTATTCTTATGTGTTTTTAATATAACCTTTATGTTTTAACTTGGCAATATGGTAGGTTTTGCCATACAAGTTTTACATTTTTATTTATATTCATATTTGTGTCTTTTATGGTTTCTGATGTGGATAACATTGTTAGTAAGAATTCCCTTACCCCTGAGAAACTCAAAAGTATGTATCTATATTTTCTTCCAGTATTTTTGTGATTTAGATGTTCACATTTATGTCTTTCATTTATACATATATACACAATGGAATATTGCTCAGCAATCAAAAAAGATAAACTCATGCCATTCACAGCAACATGGATGCAGTGGAATGGATTATATTTGGTGAAATAAGCCAGAAGGAAAAAGAAAAATATAGGGTGATTTCACTTATAGGAGGAATATAGGGGAACCAAATAAGGGATCAGGAAAAAAATTATAATAAATAAAAAAACACACAACTATAAATCAAAGACATTCTGCAGGGAAAGGGAGGGAGAAGATCAAAACAGGGGAGGGAAGAGCACAGGGGACTATGGTGATGGTACACAGGTAAATCAGTGGTGGGGATTTTATGGGGATTACACCTGAGAGGGGAAAGCATACATTGTACAAAAATGATGAAGCAAAATACATATAAAATAAATAAAATTACCTGTACTGTTACCTTTCAAAAAATGAAAAATGATGTAAATATATATTTAAATAAAATAAATCTTTCATTTATCTGGAATTTATATTTTATGTAAGGTGAGAGAGAAGTAAACTTTAGCTCTATTTTCTTCCTAGTATTTAAGATTGACACCATTTACGAAGAATCAACATGACTCCTTTGTAACCTATTTATTCTCATGCATAGCTGGACCTGCTTTTAGATGAGCTAGTCTGTTCTACTGATCTGCCTGCCTAACCAGCTGCCAGTAGCACTATTTTACTTACAGTCACATTATCAAGTGTTTAATCTGCTGGGGCAATTCCCTCCACATAACCTTCCTTTTTTTCTAAATCTTCTTGGCTATTCTTAAGCATTTATTCTTCCAGAAGCACTTTGGAATCATTTTGTTAAATTCCCTCCAAATCCCACTGATATTTTGGATGGAAGTGCCTTAAAGATTAAAGTGAGGCATTGACATCTTTGCAATTCTTCCAGAAGTGTAATGCCTTTCCCCTGTCATGGTCATGAAAGTCTTGTCATTTTGTCCTTATAGGAATTATACATTTATTGTTAACATTATTCCAGGGCATTACATATTTGTTTCCTATTATGCGTGAATGCTCTTTGCTACTATATTTTAAAGCAAATTCAGCTGCTATATAACAGGCCATTGATGTATATAGTTGACCCTTGAAGAGCACAGTTCACTTATATGTGGGTTCTTTTATGGTTTCTGATGTGGATAACATTGTTAATAAGAATTCCCTTACCCCTGAGAAACTCAAAAGTATGTACCTATTTCCTGGTTTCCAGTCACAGGTTCAACCAATTGTGCATGTCAGTTGGTTAAATCCAAGGATGCACAATGGGTGGGTCAGCAGCCCTACCTGCCCCCACATATCCTCCAACCCACCCCATTTTTCAAGGACCAACTGCATATTTATGCTACTGGGGTGGTCTGGTAGAGCAGGAGCCTGGGCAATGACAGACCTGGGGGGAAAGGAGGGCAGTGCAAGAGGAAGGGGGAAGGGAACTGTCCTGACTTCTGTTTCTCTCTCTCCTGCCAAATCCCCACTGGTCAAACGCCTACATAAGCTAGACAACTGGGAAACCTGACCCCCAGCCCCCAGCCATATGGAACAGTACAGCAAAGTCAGGGAAGGGAACTAGGATGGACTGGCAAGGAGCAGGGCAGCTTACCTTCATAAGGATTACTGATTGCTTCTAACAATCACAGCTGCTCTCAAATAACGAGTGCTTAACTACCAACTTGGCTCTAAGAATGTCCATTAGTTTGAGAGCAATCTCGAAAGAGTAGAAAAACTAGTTTCCATCAGATTAAAACAACCTTACTACTTTCAGAGGCAGCAACTCTGACAATGAAAACTCTGGGTCAATACTGGTATTTTTTAAGAAAGTACACGAATATACTATTATTTACTATGTAAACTATGTGTTAGTTCAATAAGCTGCCAAAGGGTAGAGACCAAAGTGAGTTTTCTCTCTGCAAGAACTCAGGAAAACCTTTCTCCCTCCTCCCTTCTGCCTTAGAACTTCCACTCGCCTTCCTCAGAGGGGAGTGGGGGAATTTTTCAGCAGGTGCAGCCCATCCTGCCTCCAGCATCACTCAAAAAAGCCAAATCAGTCCCAACAGGAGCAAAGTTTTGAAAGAATTATAATAAAGACATGTTAAATACCTGCATGAACTCATGAACCTGCTACAAAATGTAATTTTGATTCCATATGATTCAGCTTTCCCAAAATCAAACAGCCTCCACCTTGAGAAAAATCTCAGTGCATTTCTCAAAGCTTCTCTGAGGGGGTTCTTGTTTGGCTCAGCTGTCCTCAGCACCTAGGAGCAGAATGTTTGGAATCAAACTGCCCCACACTGACACCCCGCCAACCCAGGGGGAGATCCTACAGTCTTATCCCCCTGCCCATTAGGCAACAGCGCTGCTGCTGGCAGCCTTCATGTTTTCCCCATGCTTTTGTTTACCACACAATCTAACCCAGAGTCTGGCACAGATCTCACCCCGTTTTTATGGGATAAATAAAGGAGCAGATGAAAGAGGCCCTCACTATCACCCTCTAGAAAATGGGAACTTTGAACACCTGCCTTTCTGTGCAATGGAGAAACTCCTCTTGCTTGCTCTGCTTGTGGGAAGTGGGGGTTTCCTTCCTCCTGCACCTCCCACGTGTGTCTGTTCCCCTCTCAGTGAGTCATCCTGGAGCCAGACACCATCGCTCTCGGACAGAATGTGTCAGGTACTTGCTGGGGAGCAGCTGACCCATAAATCCAACTGCGTCCCACGGTTACCTAGGGAACACTGGGTCACAGCCAGGAAGGGGGGCATAGCAGACAGGCCTCTGGCCAGGTTCCAGCCTTCTCTGTGACAGCCCAGTGGGCGATTCCCTCTCTTTCAGTTGCAGCCAGTGTCCTGTCCCTGTGCAAGGCAAAGGTGAGCCCAGATATGGACTCTGAAAGGCACCTAGATGCCCCAAAATTCAGAGGGACGGGGGGATCTTGTAGCAACTCGACTGAGGCAGGATTGGGACGCTGGAACCGGTCCCAGCCCTCAGTCCTTCACCAGGGCGCAGCTTCATAGCTGATCCCCGCCTCGGAAATGAAGATTAAATGAAGCAGTATATTAACTGTTTGGCATAAGTTCTGGCCACAGCTAACAATTAATACAGGCAGCTGTACATTCCAGTAATGGTCTGCTTTCCTCTCTATGATTCCCCCCAAGTTTCACCCTACTTTACAGATAAGGAAACCAGACTCAGAGAGGTTGAGTGACTTACTCAAAGGCCCTCACTGAGAACTGCATCTGCCTGTAACCGCAGCTAACTGCTCTAAAGCACAAAGCCGTGGGCATGTGGGGGAAGGATGGGCGTGAACACTCAGCTCCACTCAGCTCCCACCCAGACAGGCACTCTCAATATGGGGGGCATGGCTGGAACAACCACAGCCCTGCCTGCAAAGCCACTTCCCTAATCAAAGATCCCCTCTCTCAAACTCAGTGGTTATAATTGGATCAGGTGTCCACCCAGAAATGAGGGGAGGATCCTACCTGCATCTGAGGTGGGGGACCCAGAGGACAAGCGGGTTTTAAGGAAAGGTTTAAGGAGGCCAGCGGCCCAACAGGACGCATTTGTGTGTGCACATGTGTTGTGCATGTATGAATGTGTATATGCACATGTGTGAGTTGTGTGCATGTGTTAAAGTCTAGAAAATAGTTACTAAAACATCTACAGTGATATTCTTGGAAAGTGGAATGAAGGGTGGTTTCCCTTTTGTTTTCTGTGCCTTCCCATTGCTTTAGCATAAGCACAATTTACTCTGATTTTTTAAAACTATTTTCATTTCTTAATGCTTACGTAATGCAAGTAATGTACTGCTATTTTAGGTATGTTTATTTGCAAGGGTATTGGGTGGGATGTCAGAGGCCTCAGTTCAGGGTTCCATAGTCACATTGCTTGTCAGCTTCCCCGTCTGTGAAATGAAGGAGGGCTACACAGTCTCCAAGGCGCTCCTGGGTCTGATCCTGAAAGCCTCTCTCCCATGTACACACAGCAAGTAAAAGGTGTGACCCCGCGGGGTACTAGGGGAGCGCTGTGACTATAGCGAGAACTGTTATGTCTGAATAGAAATCAGTTCTGAAAGCAAGTAAATGGGTACATTTGGAGAATTGGAAAACCTTCACATATTGACATGCTCCCCAGTGCTGCAGAAAACATCCCTCCTCAGGGTGTTCCAACTGCCCTACTCCAGCCCAGAAAAACCTCTCCCTCCTCAGAAAGGTGAAGAATGAACATTACAGAGTGGACCTACTGTGTGTCAGGATTGATACAAAACTCCTTATACACCTGGCCTAATTTAAATACAGAGCTTGTATGGTTCCCGTTACTCATCAGGGAAGCAACTAGATACTAAAGTCCAACTGAGGAGTTATCGCTCACCTTATTACTAAATGCAACTTCAGGGTGCATCTCCCCATAAAAATCCTTGAGAGGGAGAAACTCTTCTTAGTCATCTGTGTATCCCCTCACATCCCTCACAGGGCTCACTGAGCATTTGCCAATGGCTCGAGTCCTGTCACCATGTGTCTCAGGCACCATAGAAGATAGTCCCTGATTGCAAGGGTTTGACCAGCTCATTGGAGCACATGGCTTTGGTTAAGAAAGTGATGATCTTAGTCCAAATTAAAGGGGGGGAAGATGAGCAACAGATTAAGCCATTATCCACTATTCGCAGGAAGCCATTCCTGTGAATTGCAGTCCTTCAGGAAATAGGACACTGGATCGGTAGAAAAGGTCAGGATTTAGGGGTGACTGAGGCAACATGAGCACATGGGATCTTGGGCAGGGGTTCAGCGAAAGGAAGGGAGTTCAGTGAGCAGAAGTATTTCCAGCCTGCCCTGGGCTCTCTGAGTGGTAAAGCCAGTTTCAGAAGTGGATCCCAAACACCAGTGAAGTTGTTTCGGTCTCCCTGGTATGATTCTTGTGTTATGATTAAATCCTGCATAGAAAGCACACACATCTCTGCACACAGTAAGCTCTCAGCGTATGTCAGCTGTTGTTACTTACAGTATTGTCATTTTCCAGCCAGTTTTGTTCAGACCTATTTATATCAGGAGGGGAAAAAAGAATCAATTACATCACTTGGCAAGTAAAGGGTTAGAAGTTTCACTGAGAGATACTGAGAAATCTGTTGTATGTTTTTAAGATCATGTAAAATAACAACAATGATTAAGTTTATTGAGAATTTCCTAGGTGCCAAGCCAAGTCCCATTTAATCCCTATAATGACTCAGTAAATACTATTAAAATCTCTATTTTAAAGATAAACAGACAGAAGCATAAATAAATGAAGTAATTTATCCGAGGTCACAAAGCCAGGAAGTGGCAGGAACTAAAATTTGATCTGATGTTTAATAAGCTATTTCCTTGAGTCTAAGTGGCATCTCTCATGCTGTCTTTACGGTCTATGTCTGTCTGTCTCTCTCTCTCTCTCTCTCTCTCACACACACACACACACACACACACACACACACACACACACACACACACCATGGGATCAATAGTCTTTGCAGCCCTTGATGACAATTTAATTATTGGATTAGGCCTTCCACCTTTCTTCCCAGAAGAATTGAGACCTGAGTCTGATACAAGCTTTCAACTCACTCAAGGTTCCCAGGGAGGGGTTAGGAGAAGAGATGTAATCCTTGGATCCAGCCCCAGAGAAGGGCCCATGTTTGCCTTGCACAGAAATACGTAGCCCACAACAGTTTATGCCTCTGGCCTGCTGAGATTTGCCCAGAAATTCCTGCAGTTTGACTTAGCAGGGACATCAGCCTGCAGCCCAATCTGGGAGATGAAAAGTATTGATGTTGACTCCCACTGCCTGTGCTTTAACCCCATCTCTGTAATCTTAAACAAGTTAGCTAATCTCTCTCATCCTTAGTTTCCTCACCTGTATATTGGAGCCAATGTGTCTTCTACAAACATGTTGTCTGGAGTATCAAATGAGATTATGCCTGAGAATTAGCGTGGCAAAATGCCCGCAGCATGAGCGTTAGTCATAGTTCATTAAAATCTGGGCTAAAGGGGACAATGCTCACCTCTAAATAGGTAGAACTCCAAAAACCAGGGTGGATGTTTGAAGCCCCTGCCAGCAACTTGCTATTCACATCATACTGCTAACCAACATGATCCCAGGGTCCTCCTATCTAGGTATCCCCACAAGATGTTCATCCCTCCCCCCAAGCACTGACCACGACAACCCCACAAGAGGCAGAAAAACCACAGCTCCTCCTCCTTCTCCCTTACTCTTTTCCGGACTCCTAAGGCAACCTTCCAGATTGGCCTGTTTGGTGTCCAGTGAACAGCCGAAACACGTGGGGCATTTCCTGTCCCAGCATTCCTCAGGACACCATAGACATGGGCAAAGAAAACTTCTTCTTTCTCACCCTCCCCCTTTGTTGCCATGCCCATGGGGGCCCAAAGTGATGTCACCTCCCACTTTCAAGCACATCCACCCCACCCCAGGTTATACTGTCACCTCTGCCAGAAAATGAAGAAATGCAGACATCCAGTCACCCTGTGACATCACTTCCTGCCTGGCTCCCCAGGGCCCAGGTCTGTCCTCTCCAAAGCTAGGCTTTAACATTTCATCCTGATACAATTTTTAGATGCTCCCGAGGAAAATGTTCCCACCACTTCCTTTAGGATTTCTGAACTTGGTGGCCACCCCAAATGAAAATTCCCAAAAGGGACTGGCTACTTTGGTTCAGAGCACAGACGAGGAGGAAGGATGGAGAAATTGGAGACCTAGGTCATGTATTTATTGCCTTCCTTATTTAACTCCCATCCCTATCCAAGGTTGGATACCGTTCCTCTGCATCCTCAGACACACATTCCTGTTATTTATCTTAGACTGTCAAGTCTGGGAGGACAAGAGAGGCCATATCGATTCACTTTATTAGTTCAAGTTCTGCTCCGTGATGAAAGGTCAAACACTGTATTCGTTCTGTTTCCCAAAAGTAAAAGAGGTTCCACAGAGATAGAGTTAGCAGGAGCGAGACTCAGCAAGCAAAAAGACACAACAGTCTGGAGATCAATTGATCAGGGACCCTGGCAGATATTGGCTTGAGGAAGTCCCTAAAGGCATTCAGGAAAAGTATGTGGCAAAACAGGTTCTCAGTAAAGTCTAAACCCCAAACATCAACGACCCCATAGTAAAGGGGTAGCCCTTTGCCTTAGGAAGTTTGGAGTAGGTGGGATAAGCTGGTGTAAAACCACAGAAGACATGGATATGACCAGGATAGCTGCTCTGGTTGAGTATCTTTTATGACCAGGCCCCAGCCTCAGCATCCAGACGAGAACTCCTCTAATGCTCACAGCCCCCTGGCATGTGCGTCCTCCAAAGAAACAGAAACCAAGTCTGTGGTGAAAAAAGAGGAAGGCTGAAAGAGTCCGTGCAGCTTGTGGAGACCATACTCCTGATCCCACTGACCCTGTCATTGCCTCAGGCAAATCTCTCCCCCCTTCTGGTGCTTTGTGCCCCCTCATGTAAAATAAGACAGTTGGACTAGATCAGGATCAACAAACTTTTTCTGCGAAGGGTCAGAGAGGGAAGATTTTAGTTTTGTGAGACAGACCATCCATCTCTGTGGCAGCTTCTTTGCCCTTGTAGCTCGGAAGCACCCAAGGACAACAGACAGACTGTGTTGCAGTAAATCTTTATTTACAACCTAGAGTCCTGACATTTCCGAATCTGAGATCCCCAATGCAGCAATGGAGACTGGGGAAGTCCACTGTAAGGAGCCCATGACTATAAGTTTTATGTTGTTTTAAACTTGGTTGGTGGCGGCAAATGTGGTTAGGAAGTCAAACCTGGCAGTGGCAGTGCAAAGCCAGCTTGTAGAGCTTTGGCCCCAGTAAAATCCCCATCAACTCCCTGCCCTTAGCTTTTCTAAAGACAATGGCACCTGTCCTTGTGGAGAGTATGGTGCAAAGAGCTGCTTGCCCACATTAAAACCAGATTAGAACCTAGACTCTTTCTGGATAAAATCTGGAACCAGCATGGATGTCTGAGCAACGTCAGGGGCAAAGCCCATGACCATAAAGGGGCATCCGGTATCAGTGAAGAAAATGGCACACTCTCCCCTTGGCCCTGGGCTCTGCAACCACGCAGGGCGGTGTTGGCAACCTGTGTGCCTTGTTCTGAGACATAAAGGAGGATGACCCATCCCAGGTTCCAGTCAGCAGGCTTTTGCCACCCGAGGTCCCCACCTAGGGCTCTCAGGCTCTCCCCACAAAATCCCTGTGAAGGGATGTCTCACAATTAATCTTCTGCAATGGGCTGCTACTGACCTTTCCCCTTACCGGAAAATGCTGTGCAACTGAAACTTCCGGGTTAGGGGTGGGATCCCTGTTCACCAAAAATTGATAGATTGTAACAACCAGAGAGAAAAAATAGGTTTGCCCATAGGGAGTTGCAGTCCTCAGTCCTAGAATCCTCTGGCCACTGCCTTGGAGGGAAAAGGAAATGCCAGTGCCTTAGCCCTGTCCCCTGTGCTGCTCACCTCCCCCACAGGACTGCGGGAGGGATAAAAATGTTCCTGCAAACCCCAGAGATCCCCATGTTCCGCACGAGGCACATGCTTCACCCCTCAATGGTTCTTTCTCATTTTGGCCTCATTTCTTGGGTGCTTTGATTCCAGCTCTGCCACCTGCCAGCACAGTGGCCTAGGAAAACTCCTCTGAAGGAAGGGAGTCTCCAATCCCTCACTTATAAAACGTCGATAATAATAGATCCACCCGGTAATATTATCAGGATGAAATCAGATAATGTGCGAGAGGCAAGTTTTGTCTGGCACAAGGAATAATTCTTGGTGGTTATTACCACTATTATTCTGCTGGCCTCCTCACAAGCATTTTCACATTTAATCCTCACCAGAGCCCCATAAGGTGGGACTATTATGGTCTTTGTTTCACAGATGAAGAAGCTGGGGCTCAGAGTGTTTCTGTGACTTGCCCAAGAACACACAGTAATAAATTATTACAACTGGGACATAAACCCAGGCCTGTTTGAGGCCAGGGTTCAGGCTCTTAATCACTACTCTCCTGTCCCAGGTCACCTTCTTACCTATTGAATGATGGAAGTGGGCTTAGAATCCAAAATGACTGTCCACCACCAAGTGTTGGTCTGTGACCAAGGAAGGCTGACCCATAAAGTCCTTGTTGGAACCTTCTCTTCCGGGCAGCTCTGCCCTGCCATCCCCTCCTTGACCTCTGCCTCGTTCGAGACCCTGATCACATTGTCTTTTGCTGTGATTTCCTTCAGGGCTAACGCTGAACCTTCTGCTGCCTTTTTTCTTTTTTTTTTTTTTTTTAATCTCAGTCTGGTGCAGAGAGAGGGATGCAAGCTTTGGAGCCAGACAACAATGCTTTGAATACCAATGCTGCTTGCTCAGTGCGTGGGCTTGGCTATGTCACAGAACCTCTCTGAACCTCAGTTTCCTCATTTGTAAAGTAAGGGGTCACTCCTACCCTTTCATGAAGATTCAAGTACACATCCAGGGAACATCCAGCAATGTGGCTGGCACACAGTAGCTGTTCCCACCGTCACCGATTCCCCTGACACTTACCTAGCACTAGGTTCCGTGCTTTTGATCTCATTCTTCTTTGATTCACATCTGTGTACCTAGCAGAGTGCCTTACACACAGTAGGTGCTCTGCTAGGTGACTAGTTGGATTGAAAACAGAAGCAAGCTGGAGAGGGAGAACCATAACCACTGCCAGGTCACAGGTGAACAATGTCCTCCCTTAGATCTGCACAGATCTCCAGGTCGCCTGTAGCCTCTGTCTCTCCATGGGTCAAAGTCAGTGGCAGCTTCTCCAGAAAGCTCACAGAAATGGGAGCTTGCAACATCAGAGGCTTCTAATGTAATCAGATGGATAATGAAAAGGTTCTTCTTCCCCAAGCCTCGAATGAGTCAGAGCTCTATGCTTGGCGTTGCCCCAGGGAGTACCGAGAAAATGAAATATCGTCTGCACCCTCATGACACCTAAACAAATGGTCAGTTCCACAGGTCAGATATCAAGCCAGAGGGGTTAAGAGCATCTCCAGTGAAGGAAGAGAGGAGTGCCCAAGGAGGACCCTTAGCAAAGGCTGCTTAGTGGGATCCTGGTACATGGCTGCGCTTAGGGCAAAGACCTGTTCGCCTATGGTGGGATGTTTGCTTTGCCTCCATCAAAGGCGCCAGTAAATGACACTATGTCTGAAACGTACAAGGATTTTGAACCTCTCTTTCGGGCTCAACATCACTTCCACATCCTGATGCCTGATTCAAGACAATTCCCATCTAGGTAACAAACTATTCTCTTTCATAATAAGTGTGAAGCCACTCTGAATCTCAGATTTGCTCTTTTTTTTTTTTTCTGGCCTTTAGCCACCATGGAGAAATGTCTGGTAGGCTGTGTTCACACTGTCGCTGCTTTCTGTGATTATGTAGATGGGGCCTCCGTAAACTCAATGGGGGTATTGCTGGCTATTCAATAGCTGGTGAAATTAATGCCCGGGGAAGCGGGAAATGCCGCCACAACCAAAATGTGGACTCAGAATTTGATCTTCATCCTGTCCCACCTCTCCCCTCCCCACATCTCTGCCTTTGTGCTAATCACCAGCTTTCTTCCAGCTTACTAGCATTCTCTTCCTCCTTCCACTTCTCCTTGGAGTAAAGTAGTGAAGAAACCCCATCTGCCTAGACTTGAAGATATGTGGGAATGGTGGGGACCAAGTCTCCAGCACCTCACTCCCATCACTACCGTAGATGGTATGTAGGGAAAGGAGGTCAAAAGACCATTAGGCCTAGTCCCTGTGTCCAGTGGTTCAGGGGCAACCCAGGACCAAGGACAGTCTCTTGTCTTCATAAGAACTTTGGCAGAGGGCTGCCCAGGTCGTTCCAGCCTCACCCCACTGTGTAAGTCCCGAGGGGCTGTCATGCTGGCTTCCCTCTGGGGCAGGGGAAGAAGCACAGCTCTGCGAGGCAGGGAAATGGGGTTTGATCACCCTCATCCCCTCCGCCCTGACACTACCTCCCACATGGGAAGATGTGCAAGCAAGGGTTCTCATAGTTCTTGAACAGCTAAATCTCAATAAACATGTGAATCTTTGATTTTAAAACTTTCAAGTACAACATAAGCCAGTTTAATTGAAGCAGAAAAAAAAAATCTGTTTTCAGGGCTCTCTCTTTTGCAGGTTTCTTAATCTCAGGGAACACACTGAAAATGTGGATTTTGTGCACCTGGAAATTGTGTACTTGGTGGGAGATTAAAACCTTAGATAGGTTTATGATAACTACCAGCACCCTCCAAAAATAATGTAAAAATAGAAAGAGGTTAAGAACCTACCTGTGTGAGGAACTCAACTAAGTGGCTTCCTGGTGCCCACTCTGAATACAAGGTCGCTGTGATGGCTGAGGGTGAGAGGCAGGATGCCCTCAATGAAAGCATCAGGTTTCACTTGCCAACGCCCAGCTGTCTCTGCCCATTGCCCTGCCACGTGTCTACTAACTATCTGACCTCAGGAATGTACTACTCTCCACCACAGTTTTCTCATCGTCAAAGGAAAATGCTTATGGCTCTCATAGAGGATTGTTGTAAAGAGTAAAAGAAAAAAAGTAAGCACCTGGCTATCAGTAGAAGCTCAATAAATGTGAGTTCCCTCCCAGAATGTAATAGCTCAGGCCCCAACATTTACTGCTTGGAAAGCAGTTCCATCCATCTCTAACAACCAACGCAGCCCCTACCTCGAATATAAATTCATACCATCACTATGAAAATAGTATAGAGTTTGCTCAAAAAATTAAGAATAGAATGACCATCTGATCCAACAATCCCGCTTCTTGGTATCTATCCAAAATAGGATCTCAAAGAGATACCTGCCATTCCACGTTCATTGCAACATTATCATTCACCATAGCCAAACATGAAAACTACCTAAGTGTCCATCAATGAGAGTAAATAAAGAAGATAAGATATAAATGAGATAGATATACGCATGAAGTAGCATTCAGCCATGAGAAAGGATATCCTGCCATTTGCAACAATATGGATGCATGTTGAACTCATTAAGCTAATTGAAATAAGTCAGGCAGAGAAAGACAAACACTATATAATATCACTTATGTGTGTGATCTGAAAAAGCAATACTCAAACATATCTGAGCAGTGGTGACCATGGTGTGGGCTGCAGGTATGGAGGACAGATGTGGGCCAAAGGGGACAAACTTCCAGTTACAAGATGAATAAGTTGTGCGGGATGAATGTACAGCATGGTGACTGTAGTTAATAATATGGTGTATATATACTTGAAGGTTGCTACTGGCGGATCTTAAATGCTCTCACCACAAAAAAGAAATGGTAATTATGCGACACATGGCGTCATTAGCTAAGGCCGTGGTGGTAGTCATTCTGCAATATAGAAATGTGATAAATTAATACACTTCAACTTACACAATGTTATATGTCAATTATATTTCAATAAATCTGAAAAAAAATCCACCTCCTACTTTGTTCCCAGGGGGTAATGTGCCATAGGGGCTAAGTGTCCAACTTTGGGTAGACCCAGACTTGGGCTCAGTTCCCAGCTTCCTCTCCTTGATGACTATGTGGACTTGGGCAAAGCGTTCACTTCACGCTACCTTGGTGTCTCATGCACAAAATAGGAATGATGATAACAATCCTTCTCTCATAGGGCTATGAGATAACGCAGAAAGTGCTCAGCACGCTGTCTGGGACATACCCAGTGTTGGATAACTGTTGACTAACGTAAGGACTTCCCTCAGCTTCCTATGGTCCCTACCGTGCTTCCTAAGTCCCATTTACCTGCCACTGGGACTGTGTCCCTACAGCTGAACGTCCAACATGGATATCAGGCAAAAGGGAGAAGAATCAACTGATAATCCAGACTCCCTAAGCCCCTTCCCCAGCTGCTTTAAGATCTCTTTCCCCACCTCCAGACAGCCCACTGACCTTTCCCTCTTCTTTCAGGACCTGACTCACTTTACATACTCTCCAAGCACCCACTTAAAATGTCCAAACCACACCCCCACCCCCCACCCCCACACACATGTTCATTGTACTTCTCCTCTTTGCTTTATTTTCTCTGTAGCACCAGTTTTCACAGGACACACCTCATAATTTGCTTAAAGTCTCTGTTATTGCCTGTCTCCTCCATAGAAGTTAGGCTCTGGAGGGCAGGGGTTCACAGCACCTAGAACTGAGGTTTGGGCAGGAAGGGGGTACTCAATGAGTGAGTGAGTGCATGAATGAGTGTCTGAATCTGTGAGTGCATGAATGAATGAATGAATGAATGAATGAGTGAATGAATGAATAAATGAGGTCTCCCAGTTTTCTTATGAAGCCAGAAGTTCACAAGGAGGTAAAGGATGTGGGTTAGTCTCAGATTTGCCTCTCACCTACCTAAACTTGGACGTCTTCCTCTTGTAGGTGCCGCACAAGTTGCAGCTCCTTCTAGATCTGGAGGCTCACTCCCAACAGTCCCTGCCCATCAGAGGTAAGTAACTCCACACCCCCTTTTGAAATTGAAGAGCAAATAGGAGGGGAAATCATCCCAGCGGACCACCCGAGGTGGGGAGCTCCACGCCCAGTGCGCTCTCTTCTCTCTCCCCCAGCCTCCAGGCTTGCCCAAGGGGGTCGCGCAGTGCGGGGGAGGGGGACGCAGCGGGCCAGGGTGGCGGCGTCGGGGCTGCGGGTGCCTTGGCTGGACCCGCATTGCCCCCTAGTGCCGCGCGGAGTCAGGGCGCCGGGCTCCCCCGCCTGATGTCACCGCCGCGCAGTCAGCCCAGAGGCGGCTCATTGAAAGCAGACCCTCTTCGGCACTGCTGGGCGGAGGCGCGGTTGGCCGCAGACCCGCTGCGGGCCGGGCGAGCTGGGCGCCCCTGCCCTGCGCCCCTGTGCCCCTGCGTCCCTGCGCCCCGCGCCCTCGCCAGCCCGGCCGGCGCGCCTGACGTGGACCATTAAACTTGGAGCTGCCGCCTCGTCCCCTCTCTCCTCCTCCTCCCTCTGACAGGCGAGCCGGCAAGCGGCTCGGTGGAGACAGGAGACGTGCTGCCGGGCTGGGCGGCCCGCGGAGATGACTTCTGGCCAGGAGGGCGCCTCGGGGAAGCCGACCACGGGGGCAGCAAAGTTTCTGGGCAGCTGAGGAGCCTTGGCCGCAGCCCTTCCAGCCCAATCACTCCCCTGGCTATGGAGGGCGGACTCTAAGATGAATCCCGACCTGGACCCCGGCCACAACACATCAGCACCTGCCCACTGGGGAGAGTTGAAAGATGCCAACTTCACTGGCCCCAACCAGACCTCGAGCAACTCCACGCTGCCCCAACTGGACATCACCAGGGCCATCTCTGTGGGCCTGGTGCTGGGCGCCTTCATCCTTTTTGCCATCGTGGGCAACATCCTAGTCATCCTGTCCGTGGCCTGCAACCGGCACCTGCGGACGCCCACCAACTACTTCATTGTCAACCTGGCCATCGCCGACCTGCTGCTGAGCTTCACCGTGCTGCCCTTCTCCGCTACCCTGGAGGTGCTGGGCTACTGGGTGCTGGGGCGGATCTTCTGTGACATCTGGGCTGCCGTGGATGTCCTCTGCTGCACTGCCTCCATCCTGAGCCTGTGCGCCATCTCCATCGATCGCTACATTGGGGTGCGCTACTCCCTGCAGTATCCCACGCTGGTGACCCGCAGGAAGGCCATCTTGGCGCTCCTCAGTGTCTGGGTCTTGTCCACGGTCATCTCCATCGGGCCCCTCCTGGGGTGGAAGGAGCCAGCACCCAACGATGACAAGGAATGTGGGGTCACTGAGGAACCCTTCTACGCCCTCTTCTCCTCCCTGGGCTCCTTCTACATCCCACTGGCCGTCATTCTGGTCATGTACTGCCGCGTCTACGTCGTGGCCAAGAGGACCACCAAGAACCTGGAGGCCGGAGTCATGAAGGAGATGTCCAACTCCAAGGAGCTGACCCTGAGGATCCACTCCAAGAACTTTCATGAGGACACACTCAGCAGCACCAAGGCCAAGGGCCACAACCCCAGGAGTTCCATAGCTGTCAAACTTTTTAAGTTCTCCAGGGAGAAGAAAGCAGCCAAGACCTTGGGCATTGTGGTCGGGATGTTCATCTTATGCTGGCTACCCTTCTTCATCGCGCTCCCACTGGGTAAGTCAGGGAGCCGTGGGGGGCAGGGGGGCATTTTCAGATCTCCAGTTTCCTGATAAGCTTGCTGTAAAGTTGTTCTGTTTGGGTTTTTGGTTTTTGGTTGTTTTTTTTTTATCGGTCTGTGTGTGTTTGGAGATTGGAGAATATTGTTTGCTCTGCAAAGGCTTTGCAGATTGGGCAGCTGGCTAAGAACCAACTCAGGTGTTAGTGGAACATGCTAAGATACTAGTCCCTAGAAATAGAACCACGGGAGGAAAATCTAAGATGTGGAATGACTCACTCAACAGCCTGGGTTTAATAATTAAAAAGGACACTGGACTTGAACATCACACGGCGTTATTTCAGTAGTACCGATGTGCTGGCTGAGGCAGCGTCACTAATGCAGCATACAAAATAGTTTGTAGTTACCGCAGACGCGGCATTTGGGCAGCAGGAAGGCAGCTTTCATTCAGCATTTCCAGGGCGCTTGCAGAGAGCCACGCTTCTCAAGGGCTTTGCAGAGGCGGCCTCCTCCCCCTCCTCCCCATTTCTCTCATCCCCAGTGACCATCTCCTCAAAACACTCCCTCAGGATCAGCTAACAGGAGCCTTTTCCAGCCGCCTATCCTTGACTAGTCTTTAAGTTAGCTGAAGCTTGGGATTGGAAAGCAAAGGAAGATGGCCAGAGGGTCACACCTTCTCAGCTTTCACCCCTGAATGTTCCTGACTCGTGATTTCTTGGATGCTCAGATTTAAATCATAACTGTCCGTCACTTCAGCTGCCAGACACAGGTCCTGCTAAGATGGAATTGAGCCCTTCCTCCCCTATAAAATTGTGTCACTCTTCTTTTGTCTGGTGGTCCAAGTTGTTCAAAAGGCTACCTGATTTCTTCTAAAGAAGGAGCTGAGGTATGGTTAGGAGCTTGCCCTAAAAGAGGGGAGGTGACATGTTGTCCACGTGGCTTGGGCCTTGGGAGCTCCAGAATCCTCTGAGAGTCACTGTCCTGACTGGATTTCTTTTCTTCCCCCTGGGGGCACTACAGAAGATGAATGGAGGGAGGCCGTCCTGCCACCGCCATGTGCCATGGTGTCTAGGGGTATCAGCTGTACATGTCGGGGACCACATCCTCCTGCAGCCACACCAGCGGCTCAGTTAGAGCCCACCAGAGCCCAGACCCTCAATAGCTAACATTCAGAGGACACATTGCTGTCAGGAGAAAAAGGCAAGTGGAAAGAAAGCAAGTCCTAATGCCAGGACTTTCCCTTCTAAAAAGATAAAGGCAAAAATAGCTGTTTAGTCTACTCCCCCATGGTCTTCTCTAAGGCAGGCTTCAAGCTAATTTCTTTCAGAAAGATTGGCAACATGTTTTGTTTTATGGGAAGGGTTTGAAGTTCTGCTAGGAGGGACCGCATCCCACTGCAGAGAAGCCTCCTTTTCTTTCTCAAGGTCTCAGGGACCCTTGGCAAGCTTGTTGGACTACAGTAGGTGCACTTTAGTCACAGTCATGGTCATCCATGGAAGGCATTTGGCCACTTAGCCAAGTGACCTTGGGCAAGTGAGCACTCCTCTGGGAGCCTCAGTGTCTTCATCTGCAAAATAGGGCTAATTACTGCCTGTCCCATGGGATCTGCTCTGATGCGTGGAAAGGACTTGGTACAGAGCCCGGTGCACAGTGGCATGAAAGTCGGTTCTTACTGCTACAAACCAAACCCCAGTAATCCTCGGTATAACTGGGCATCTTCTCCTTCTCTGCCAGCCCCACACCTGTTGCCCAAGCTCTAAGGAGAACTAGACCTTTCTCCTCGCTTCTTTCTGCATCTGTCCCCCGGCCCACAGAGGCTGTGACCAAAGCCCGCATCCTTAGGGAGAGGTGCCCAGCAGAGTGCCAGAGGGGTTCAAGAAAGGTGTGGGCTTTCACTCCAGGGGGTGAGAGAAACAGCTCCAGACAGATGAGGGACTGTGCCATGTGGCGATGGAGAGCAGGACTCTGGGGTCTGTGAGGATCAGGGCTAAGGTGAGGACAGAGGGAGGGCTCCTGTTTGAGCTTTGCCTTCAATTTGCTGTTACCCTAGGCTTGTTGCTTTCCATGTGTGGGTTTCAGATCTCACTTCCAGAGAACAAGGTTGGATGAGATCAAGGGCTCTAAACTATTACAAGGATCGGGACCATCTGGGGAATTTGATAAACATGCGACTTCTTAGGCCTGACAGAGAATCTGCTGAGTCTCCGGCATCCACATACTGAACCAGCCCACCAGGCACTTCCAAAGGGGTTTTCCACAGACCAGGCTTTGGGAGCACTGGCAGAGGAGCTCTGAGGAGCCTCCAGGCTCCAGCCTCCTGGATGCCAAGGCTTTAAATGCACCAAAGCTTTTAGCCATTCCCCAGCCACACAGCAAAATGAGCTTGTACCCCTAACATCTCAGATCCTTAATTCCACCCTATAGAAAGTGACATTCCTGTCACCCTGCTGTTCTCTGTGCTTGTGAAAACTTTCTGACCATCTATGCTATTACCTGCTGAGATCCCCCAGCGTATGTTCCTGGGCCGACTCCACCACGCCCTCTCCACTGGGAACCTGGTCTTGGTAGCTGAGGAACACAGCCTCTGGGCCTGGGGGCTCAGGATGAACTCAAAGTCCTCAAACTGTGAGGGTACTTCATTAACACGCCCTTAATTTAGGAAGAGCATCTAAGCAAAACAGAGTTGTGGGCTTCTACTTCCTCCAAGTTCAAATAACACCCAATGAAAGTGATTGCATGTAGGACAGTCATTCCTTTGGCATCTGAAGAAGATTCCAACTGGTGAATTTTCCACGAAAGGCTTTTCACTCATAAACAGCGAAAGCAGATCTACAGGTAGAAGCATTTTCCAACTGGCAGTAGGCGTCAGGTGCCGGGTTGGCAGGAGATCTCCAGAGCTGTGTTTGTCTTCTCCGTGGGAGAGAAGGGTTGGAGTCCTCCTGGGAAGGAGGGAAAATAGCCCTGCCCCAGATCAGGGCCCCCATTTGTTTTCCTCCCTCCCTTATTTTTATTTTTGGGAGCAGTGTTGGGCTGCCCGCAGAGCTGCCTGCTGAGTCCTTCCCACCTGTGACTCCCTCCTTTCTCCTTCCTCCCTTAACCCTGTGGCCTCAGACCAAGCTGGGCCAGGGAGCAGCTCTCACTGACCCCAGACCTAGGATGGACTCCACTAAACAAAGACCTCTTTACTGGACCTCTGGAGTCAGGCCGTGGGGGGACAGGAAGTAAATGGGATGTAGGATCCCTGCAGGTCTACTCCAATGGGGCACGAAGCAAGATGGCCAAGCAGCTTCAGCTGCCAGGGGTTGTAATGAAGCCAGCTCCCGCCCACCGGGAAGGCCTGCTCCGGGTCTGCAGAAGTGGCTGGGCTGTTGAGGGATGTGCATTGCCTTGGGGGGCCAGTGGGGAGAGCAGGAAGTAAGTGCTGGGCAGCTAACTGGTAGCTGGGCTCAGGGAGTTATTTAGAAAACACTGGAACCTTGCCTTGCTCCAAATCTTTCTTCTGTCTTTTTAAATGCTGAAAGGCACCAGGAAGCCATTATTGAACTAACTGCTTTCCCCTCCAAATAAATGAAGGTCAATTTCAAAGAAACAATCAGGGCTCTCCATAGCACAGAACCAAGGAAAAGTCCCTCTCTCCTCCCCTTTGCTTCTCCCATCCTCTCATTCAAATTGGGGCTGATGCATTCCCACTGCCCACCAGAGCACAGGGAGGGCAGGGGTCTCACAAGACACAGGACAGAGCGTGCACACACACACACACACACACACACACACACACACACACACTCACCCTCCAGCTCTGAGGCTTCCAGACAGAGAGTTGAGGTACTCACAAGGAAAGCAATTGTGAGAAGGGGAAATTTTACACAGAATCAGGGACTCCGTCCTGGAAGTGAGGCATCCTACTGAAGGAAAATATATCTAACCATGTATGGAATCATTAATAAAGACTTCATAAAGCACCTACTATGTGCTGGGCACTGTGCTACTCACTGGACTGTGGAACTAGAAATAAACACAGTCCTGCCACAAGAGGCTGACAGCCTCACCCTCATGAGATTGTGTTATTATACAGTACAAACTATGAGAAAACATTCAGTAGGCCCCCTGCAGACATTGCCTCCTTAATCCTCACAGCTACCCTAACAGGGAAGAGCCATGGTCCCTCTCTGCAGAATATACTGAAGCTCAGAGAGGTTAGACTTCTTGCTGAAGGCCACACAGCAGTGATGCAGCCAAGAGTTGAAACCAGCTCTGTCAGAACAAGCACATGCCTGCTCCATGGCACCCACAGGATGTCTGGCCTTCCGCTCTCTTGTCACAACTTGCTTTCATAGCTAGTGCTCTCCAGGAACCCCAGATTATTGTTCTGCCACAAAACCCTGCCTTCCTTCTACCCACCCACCATGTCACTCCTGAAAAATGACTCACTCAGGAAATGTCACTAAGAAAGGTAATCTACTCTCTAGCTCGGAACTAGATTTTCTCCACGCCTTGCACTCTGGAGGCTGTGGGTTTCTCAAGGTGGGGCATTAGGTTGTCCAGCAAAGGAAAAAGTGGGGTCTGGCCTTTCATGGAGGGGGCTGGCTCCACATCTTTAATCATTTAATTAAGCATGCGTTCATTCACTAGTTGATATTTCATTTATTAGATGTTACTACATCAGGGCATTGTGCTAAAGATACATTGGTGAACAAAATGGTGATGTTATGTGTTCTCACAGAACTTATTTCTAGTGGGGAACACGATCATTTGAAAAGCAGGTGCACATAAATAAATATGAATGCAAATTGTGATAAGTGCCTTGAAAAAAAATAGGGTAAGATGCTATTAGAAGAATGTCATAGGAATTAGTATATCCTGGGGTCCCTGCACTACATTTAGGAAGAGCCCTGGAATCTGGGGAAGTTGTTTCAGTGAAGGGGGCAGGCAGAAGAAGAGGTTTGGGAAGAAGGAAGGACACCTCTGACAGTCCTGAGGCAACAGCTGGTGGGGCACAAATGGAGCCTGGAGAATCGAGGGGAGAGGAACCATTCGAGGCTGGAGGTGTGGGCAGATGCCAGGCCACGCGTGGACTTTTAAGCCACATGCAGGACTTGAGATTTCATCTTAAATTGCATTGGCCCCCACAGAAGCAGAAGGGAGACACTATCTGAATTATGTTTAAAACTCGACTCAGGCCCCACATGGAGCACAGACGGGGATGGGCAGCTAGGAGGCTGCAATCCCAGTGGGAATCGCTAGTGACTTAGGTCAGGCCATGGAGGTGGTGGGATGTGGACAATCTCAAGGACACGGGATGGGCTGGCTGTGATGTAGGAGGGTTCGTAGAAGTAGAGTGTGTCTAGAATAATGCTGAGGGTTCTGGGTAATGCAGGTAGCATTTGCGGAAATGGGAACATTGGGGGTGAGGGTCAAAACATGTGGCCTGTCATGACCCAAAATCCTCCTCAAACCCCTTCATCAGGCTCCTAAGAAACCATGTAGAAAGGATCTGCCAGACACTCTTATTAGCTGATTAGATAAAATGTTCCAAAGCCAGGAGGCACCACCAACAGCAAACCTAGCTACTCATCAGAAACATGTGAAAGGGGTAGGGATATGCTTTCAAAAAAGATTCCTGCCCCACCCCCAACCTATCAGAATCTGAGAATCTCAATTTTTAACAAGTTCCCCAAGTGATTCCTAGTCAGTGAGCACAGCACCACCCTTGCCATGCCCAGGAACCCCTGCAGCAAACACCCCTGAAGAGCCAAGAAAAGAAACATCCCATATCCTTTCAGGCCCTTGGCTAATCCACATGGAGGAAGTTGAATTCTTTTGACTAGTGCCTCCCTGGAGAAAGGGGGAGAATGAGCTCAATGAGGGAGGTTTCCACACATAGCAGGACCAGTGAACATTGAGCATTGTGTTGTTCCTAATTCTCACAGTCCCTCTGCAGAGCAAGTGTTTATAGAGTTCAGAAAGGTTAGGTAACTTTCACAGGGTCACACAGCTAGTAAATGGCAGCATCTACCAGACTCATATTTGCATTCAATGAGCATTCAATATATGACTCCCGTTGTTACTACAGTGCTTCTGAGCATTTCTGTGGGTCTGGTGCCCATGAAGCATAGAAATTTGTACTGGCTCTTGACAAAATGAGAAAAAAATTAGGGAAACTCTGTGTTTTTCCAAATACATTCAATATAAATGGATGTCATTTTATTCTAAAGACCATGTTCTTTCTATTTTGGGGCACTCAGAAATCGTTTCTTTGATGAACAATGATTATAAGCGATGGTGATAGTGTGTGTGTGTGTGTGTGTGTGTGTGTGTGTGATGTCCTACTTGGTGAAATGAGTACTTGGCAACCCTATGCCTGTCCTCCCCCAAATCTGTTTTTTGAATTTTACTGTGAGTCCCCTAAAGTCTTGGAATCATGGGAGACACCGTGGTGGTTACACCCAGTAAATATTTGTGGGAGAAAGCCAAGAGGGAAGGAGGGACGGAGACAGAAGGGGAAGGAGGAAGGGAATGGTAATAGCTTGGCATCAGCCTCGCTGTGAGATTCAGAAGACAGGGCAGGGGCAGTGAGTGGGAAGGAAGGCGTGTGAAGGGTCATGCTTGTCGGGTATAAGGGATGGAGGCACCATGTCCTGCTGGGTCAGAACAGGCCCCGAACTTCCTTGGGTACATGTTGTCTGCACAGGCCTGTGGACAGGCCTGTTAGGTCTGTAACACAGAGATGCTTTCACCTGAATGCATATGTGGCTCATAAAAATAACTGATGGCACCGACTGCCCTGGGAAATTGCTTCCTCCCACATCTGCAGGCTGTTTCTGCAGTCCCGGAGCTCCTGACTAAGTCCGATAATCATAATACTAATAGCTTCCATTTATGAGCAGGCGCCAGGCTCAGGGTGCTATGCCAGCCGGCATGTGCTCTATGCCTTCTCTCAGCCACTCCTCTGTAAAGGGTTATGTCATCCCCATTTTACAGATGAGGAAACTGAAGTTCAGAGAGGTTGAGTGATTTGCCTGAGGTCACTCGGCAGATTAGTGACAGGCAAAAATTCATATCTGGACAGGCAGATAATGCTGAAGTATTCATCACTGGGGGTATCATGGGTGTGGTACTCTAGCCCCAATTTAAGGAAACCCAGGAAGGAACTGGGGAGACCAGAGTCCATTCTGAAAAGGAAAAAGGGTAGGGTCATGGGTCACGATCATTCAACAGCAGAGAGACAGTGAGACAAAAAGAATAGGAAAATAATTGTCTTTCCCCTAACAAGTTAAGTCAGAATTTCTCTTTCATTATGGATGCTTTAGGTTTCTTTGCAGCTTCACAGCTTACCATTAATAATGTCACTCATGTTTATAAGATTTTTATCAATTTGGAGAAAATCCATAAAGTTCGGGGAACTTTTTTGCAGTCTCCTCCCTGGCTGCTTACATTCGCTTGTGTGGCCCGCACCGTAGGGCTCTGTCTCGTCACGGAGCAGCCTTGTCCCACCTCTTTATGTCCCAGAGCTGGATGAGTTGGCATCAGAGCGTATGTCCTAGAAGCTGTTTCCCACCCTGCATTAATTCTGGCTAGTGATAACCGAGCTAGCCAGAACGGAAAGACTGCAATCCCACCACCCGCATCAGGGGAGATACAACAGAGAGAAGTTGCAAGCAAAGTAGACAATCATCCTGACCAACTGCAGCTCAAAGATCTCACTTGTGAACATTTTCCAGAGTTACCTGACCATGAGGAAACATGACTGGGGTCGCTCCCAGAGACTTGGAGGGTCCATGAAGTGTGGAGCCCAGGCTAAGGTGTTCTCCATCCACAGCCAAACCATTAGATACAGCTCGCTAACATGTTCGTGATCACCCATGTAGCTCTGTGCTCTCCCAACCTGGACCTTCTTGTAAGCAATACCCACACCTTTCCTCTCTGCCCACACAAACTTAAACAAATGAGTTCAGGAGAAAATCAGGAGCCAACTCTAACTCATATGGCATTAGTGTCCATTCCCCCAATACATCTCGAATTTTCCCTCCCTGGTGCCTTTGCTCCTACTGTTCCCTCAGCCAGGGTGCTCTTTCTGTTTCCTCTAAATACCGAACGCTGCCTGCCTGTGAACCCGGTTCCACTGACTTCTCTCTCGTGACATCATTCCTGCTTCCCACCCGCTTCCTGGCAGCGATCACTCACTCGGAACCTCGTTTGTGATGCGGGTCACATTTGCTCGTGAGCATCAGGACTGATCCGCACACCGCCAGCTGTGCTCAACTCCCCTGTAGTCCTCCACGGCCAGAGTGTTCCCAGTCTCCCCAGTAGGGATGGCAGTCACAGCCGTAATGCAGGCAGTGTGTGCCAGACGCCACCACTGGCTACCTCCCAACAGCCCGCACAGAGGGAGCAGCTTCTGCCCACTTTACGCATGAGGGAATGAGGCCGGGGAGATGTCGGCCAGCATGACCAACCATGAGCCCCGTGAAAGGAGCTTGTCCCGACTTCTCTTGTAAAACCAAAATGCTACCTGGGCCTGGTCTTGGGGCCAAGGTCGATAGGTGAGGATTTGGAAACACCAGGAGGAGGCTTCTTCATTCTTTATCTAAAAGTCCCCATTCCACCTGCCTCTGGGGGAGACCTGTCCATTGTCAGTCAGCCCTCATTGCCCCCACCTGACCAGCCCTCCTGAATGCCCTCTCTGGGAAGAATATGGTTGGGGCTGGTCCCCCAGGCAGGGCCTGATTTAGATCTTTTGAGGGGCCTAAGGTACTAAGAGGGAACACTGCCCCCACCTCAAAGTATAGTTCTAAATTGAAGTTCATATGCAGGATTCTAAAATAATTGGAAGGTCACCCCTTTTCTGATTCATCTCATGAAATCGACTTGGATTTCTTTAATATCAAATTATTTCCCAAAGAATGTGGAGCTGCCCCAGCCCTGTTAATGCTCGCGAGACAGGCTGATCGGCCTGTCCGGCAACACCACGCTGATATGCAGCGCGGGGGCCGTGCATTCCGCTCTGCCTAAGCTAGTCCCACTTATATCTGTCAACAAAGCTTGACCATGATTATAGTCATCTGTCACTTAACCATGAGGACACGTTCTGAGTTTCATGGTTTGGGGACATCGTGTGGTACTGCCTGTGGGGACCGCTGCCATCTGTGAGTTCTTCACCGTCTGGGACGTCATTCTGTGTTGCATCTTATTCTCAAGAGTCTCCCTCTGAATGACAAAGTGCCTCCTCATTTTAACCCCCAGAATAGGAGTGCCCCTAGGGAAGCACCCAACTTGCATCCTGTCACCAAGGAGCCAGAGGCAGGGAATAGAGAATTAGACCCCCACTGCCTCAACAATCCAGAGGAAGTTAAGGAGGAGAGAATGAAGTAGCCATCAGCCTAGGGAGGAAAGATGCAACTTCATGTGTGTGTTTGGTGGGAAAAGGGAGTTATTGTAAATGCTGACTGCGAGTGCTTAATTCTTCATTTAGTTGATGTGCCCTGGTGCGTAGTAAGTGACTGAGCTGGGGTCTGGCCCCATGGATGGCTGATAGTGAATGCTTAGGGAGTGAGTGAGGAAATGACAGAACAGATCAGCTTTAGCACAAGACAAATGGTGAGACCCTCAGTGGTTAGCGTCTTCAGAACGAAGAGGAGGCCGAAAGCAGAGTGGACTGAAATAGGACCCTGAAGTGCAGAAGCAAAGTCTTAAGGACTTGTGAGGCCAGAATAACTGCAGGGGGAGAGGGCTTTACCCAGCCCTCACCCCTCCTGGCATGGCAGAGCCTGAGTCAGCCCCGATACAGTCCTTACTGGCAGCCTTGTGTTCCTAGGACTGCTAACAGCACTCTCCTGGCCACATACTTCAGCACTACATCTGAGCCCCTTTGAACACCCAGGTACCCCTCTCTGATGTGAACCCTTAGATAGTGCTATAAAAGTTGTACCAATGAACAGTTCAGGTCAAAATGTTCAGAAACAGAATGTTCTAGCACACACAAGCAGACCACTCCTCATGAACCCCTCATGAACCCCTTTTAACTTTTTCCAGGGGTATCTGCCTACAGCATCTTGCTCCCCAACCCCCAAGCTTTTTCTTTCTCCCACTGGGATGCACTTGGGGTTTGGCTTTGCACACTTTGTGAAATTCTTCTTTAAGATAGAGTTTCCTGCCAGGCTAGCGCACGTCGCTTGGAGGCTGAGCTCAGCACCCTGGCGGTGCCCCAGAAGGAGGTTAAAACCAGACCAAGGGCAACCAGGGCTCACTGTCATTGGCAGGCCTGGGCCCCAGGGCTCACGCACCGGCATAGGGCCGGGCAGGGATCCAGGGAGGCAGCTGGTGGGGGAGGAGGAGGTTCCACCAACTGGAACAACGACAACAAAGGATGACATCTTTGATTCATATATTCAGGCCATAAATCACCCCCTGGCATCAAGAGAAAGGGCCCCTCTCCTGCGTCCTGGTACACCCTCACGGCATCCATTTGTGACTTTTTCTTCCATACCCTTCAGACGCTACCTTAACACTGGGTTCTCAGGCTTTTCTGTGACTCCCCTTCTCACAATAGACACACAAGAGACAGAGGATTTCAAAGAAAACCAATTATATTGAGATGGTTATTCTCATGTTGAAAAAACAAATTTATTACAGACTTAAAAAATGTTCTTCATTAACATATTAAATAAACAAGATCTAGCAGCAAGTCAAATAAATAACTGCTATAATTTTGAAATAATGACAAGTAGAAATATTTCAAGATAGCTGCAACAAATGTAATGTGATACCATAAATCTAATTTCCCTCGGTGACAAATCCTCCTAATACGACTGGCTTGTTGCCTACCTTCCTATAAAAGGAAATGCGAACTTTCAGCTAAGGGTTAGTTTTTTTAAACATTACTTTCTCCCATCCAAGTTCACGCACCCCCTAACCCCAGAATAAGAACCCAATCTCATGACACCCTAAAGATATACTTCAGGATGCGAGGTTCTCTATACTTGCCTTCTGACGGCTCGGTTTTTTGAACATAGGGAACTGAGGAAATCACATTGAGCTTTATAACTATTTTACAAGGTGATTTCGCACAATTTTAATCAACTAATTTCTTTTTAAAATGTAAATTTTTATTTAAATCAAAAAGAAGAGGAAAAAGCCTTGAAAAATTTCCCCTACCCTCACCAGACCCATGCCCACTGCCATCTCACGTCCAGATGCTGTCCACTTGAAAGCATAAACATATGCGCGTGTGTGTATATCGTGTTGTTCCTACCCTGTTTATTTTTACAGATGGTATCATTTTATAAACACTGCAGTGACTGTTACATTTCACACTCAGCAGCCTTAGCCATCAGTCTATGTCGCTTGGATATAGTTCTACTTTCAAAATCCATAGAGTGACTACCTTTCTTTCTTTGACTCCATAGTAATCTATTTGATGGAATAACCTGTTTTACTTACCGATTCCCCAGTTGATTGACGTTCAGGTTATTTTTGATCTTTTGCTACTACAAACTATGTGCAATAAAGTCTCTTGTGTGTACACTTGTGCCCACATATTTATGATAAAATTCCTAGAAATGTAATCACTGGGGCACAGAATATTTGGTATTTTAGGTTTAACCTGATTGTGTTCATTTTTACTAAATAAGGGATTAAAATGTAAGAAAATGTAAAGTGTTGTTAAAACAAATGGGTTAGACCTGTATCTACTCATCTGTCCTTTAGGAGGTTTGCTTGTAGTATTTAAGTTAAAAAAGGAAATCATAAAGTAATATGTGATCCTGTTTCTAAAAGCTATTAACTTAGTCACCTTAGGGGGTAAAAACAGGAGTGAAGAAAAGTGGATTATTAACTTTTTCATACACCTCTATTATTTCACATGTTTCAATGAGCAAATGCTCTATTTGTTATTAAGAAAATGTGATAGAATACAATTGAGTTACAATAGAATTTTAATGGGGATGCTTACATTTTTAGATGATTTTCGAAGGAAAATGGTCAAACAAAAAAAGATTATTTTCCTTAGTCATTTTTTATCTGATTTTGAAACAATATAAGTATACGATATACTTAATATACACTAAAAGGATGTGAAAATAAATTAAATATAACATGTAGATGGGTAATATAAGTACTAATTGTAAATAATGTTTCTGTATATGATCTTTATAAAATATATATTTACATTATGTCAAGCACATTAAGTAGCTGTAGATACAGCTGCTAGAAATTACTCAGGCCCCTTTTTCGAACTGGGTGCAGCCCAGTTCAAAACATGTTATCAGACTGTTAATTTTTTTGTTTTTACATTTTTGTCAAAGTAAGAACAATTTTTCCTCTCTTGGTAGCAAAAGAAAATTTTTTTCATTTCTTCTTTTTTTGTGTAGAAGAACTGGGGTATAGTCCAGAGGTGCAGGGGATGAGAGGATTTGCTAGAGACAGAGTGGGGAGCAGAACAGGTGGATTGACTGAAATGCACTGCTGAGGGGAGCAGCAGGCAAGACAGAAGAGGTCTGCTGCGCCCTGGCGGTGAATTGACTCAGGCCATCATGGTGATAGCACTAAGACTTAACCCCTAGCCACCAGGAAGGCCTGCAAAAGATGATTTAAACAGCAATATACAAAGAAGACAAGGAAAATCAACCATACTCTTTCCTTCTTACATCATCGTGTTTAATATTTTCCTATAGAACTTTCCAGAATATTGTATGTGAGTGTGTGTGTGCGCGTATGCCTGCATACCATGTTTGTGTGTTTCTGTGTATGTACACAAGTTGAATTACTTAGTGCTTTTTATACTAAACATCAAGTATGAACTTGTCATCTCAACCAATCTGACTTATCTCATTTTTTAATTTTTCATATCTTTTTAATGCATTCCGTTCAAGAAGGTGATGTATTTAATCAGTCCACTTATGACAACCTACTTATGTAAACATACCCAAGGAATCACATTCTGCAAGACCCCAAAGAAAGATGAAAAGAATGTCCCCTCACTTGGGGGGCCCCAACCATCCAATCCCCCTCCCTGAAGGCAGCTACTTTTATCAGTTTTTTGCACCTCCTTTCAGAGATGTTTACACAGGTAAACATATATCTGTATGTTCTCTTTCAAATGGAAATAACATCCTATACACGTTAGTGTGCGCCTTGCTTTTTTCCAGTGAGTAACATATCCTGGAGATCTTTCCACGTCAGAATAAATACAGTCATGCTTCCCTTAGTGATGTTTCAGTCAATGAGGGACCACCCGCACAGGGTGGCCCGGAAAGCCTACCATCTAGCTGAGGTGTCTAATAGGTGGCACCATCAAGGTCTGTGTAATGACACTCTATGACGTGCACACAACAACCCTATTGCCCAGCAACACATTTTTCAGAACACATCCCTTTGGTCAAACATCTCCTTGCATGACCTGATTCTCTCCGGTATTGGCATATGCACTGTGCTTCTTTCGAATAGACTTCTGTGGAAGCATTTAGGGTGTTTCAATGCTTCTGTGATTAGAAATAATTCTGTAGTGAATAATCTTGTACAGACTTGACTATCTTCCATATTATCTGCAAGAAAAAATCTGGGAAGCAAGTACAGTTTTTTATTTTGGTTAATACTGGCAAATCGTAAAGGTTCACCCATTTTCACTTCCATAATTGGCATTTGAGAGCCCAGCAGTGTGTTTGCAAATTTTGTGATCTTGGCCAACTAGCTAGATGAATTTCATGAATCAAGTTAAGCATCTTTTTTATCTGTTTAAGATAATCCATCCCTATTTGAAGTACATTTGTTTTTAATTTTCAGCTGTATAAAATAATCTTTTCTTTTGAGATCTTTTTGCCCTTGAGGGTTTCCTTAGGATAAGGTCCACACTGAATGACTAGCAGGAAAGGTAGATCCTCAGACATGGATTGTCAGTTACTCTCTGGGAGGAGGGTAGCAATTTGCACTTCCACTAAGTGTGTTTAGACATAGCTGAAGAACACACTTCTTATGCTGATAGTTTCTCGCCACCTGAGGCCCAGAAGTTTCATGCATCTGCATGACAAACCAGCTTCCCCTCAGAGGTGATAAGATGACTTGAAAGCTTCAAATCCTTCCAACTAATTTAGTGTCGGCTTCCCAGAGTTCAAGGCTAGCAAGCCGCCCTCTTGGCATGCAACACCCCATCGCCAGGGGAGCCAGAGCAAGCAGCAGTCTTGGAATGTGTGTATTTTACACAGGATCTGAGAACAAAAAGCGGCCCCCCACAGTGTGTAAACGGATTTGATCTTTCACACTGCTGCCCAGCCCACCACCCACCACAGTCCACATCGGTCCACATCGGTCCACATCAGTGGTTCGAAACTCCAGGACTGACATCCAGCTTAAAACCATAATGAAATAAAGAAAGTGCTGCTCTCCCCACCACACCCCCCCCACACACACACACACAAACACACACACACCCCAACAGGAAACAATTGATTTTGGGACCCTCAGAGGATGAGCAAGGAAGGAAGGATTCCTCTGTGCATCTGAATGTGCCCCTCCCCCATTGACATGGGCTGTATGGATCTGGGGAGCTCTGTGAACAATTTATATTTGGGCAAAACCATGGCAAATGCACCATATTTTAGTTGCAAAATTCAGCCTGGCTCTGGAAGATGCCAGCCTCCCAAATTGAAAGTTGAATTGAGCACCTCTCAAGAAGCAAAGAGTTGGTCTGTTGAGCAGCTTCCCCAGGAGACGAAACCTGATGGAGAGGCAATCTGTGGGCCCTGGTTGGTCAAGGGCGTAATTTAATCGTGACCTTGAATGACTGGTCTGGATGGAGAGGGTTATTTTGAGACCGTACTATATCTAGAGGTGTTGGAACCAGCGTCCTGGACATAGTAAGGACAGGGTGAACTTTGTCCCACTACCTGAGGAATAAGAGATCAAGGAGATGCTTACTTAGCCAGGGTCTGGAGTCAGCCGGAGAGTCTCAGAACCGGAGCAGGAAAGCCTTTGCTGCCACTGATCCCTGCCACTGCCTTCCTACACTCCTCCCCAGTAAGGAGGGCCACCGCCCTCCCCCCCCACTCCCAGACATCCTTGAGTTCTCACGACTCCCATTTGAGTGCAGCTTAGAGGGCTAAAAGGAACAAGGACATTGAAATCAGACAGACCCATGTCTGGAGTCCTGGCTCCGCAGTACATCTCTCTAAGCTTCAGTTAATTCATCTATAAAATGCAGCTGAAATCAGCCACCTCATGGGATTAAATCCAGAAATAAATAAGAAAAGGTATAAAAACTTGGCTGGGTGCCATACACCAGTAAATACAGTGTCCACTTTGGACAAGATGTGTAATAAGGACCTGTTTATATTATCAACTGTATGACAAATTCTATGAATTGATTGTGTCTTTGGGAAAACAGAATTGGGACCAGTTACCTCTCATTTAAAGTCTGGGGAATCCCTCTGTTAAAAAAGATGAAAAAAATTAAAGACTAAGTAGTGGTGTTGGGTGTGATGGTCACATACTCAGGAAATAAATAGGAGAAACTTTTATGTTTCTACTCATGTTTCTCTTTTAAATTGTTTTGATATTTAATTATGAGATGTCTCAGTCATTCCAAAAAGTACAAAAAAATAATTCGAGACACCCACGAGTCCTCCAACCGGATTCAACAAATGTTAACGCTTTGCTGAATCTGCTACACATTGTCTTCTCTTTAAGAAGTAAAAAGTTACAAATACATCTGAAGGCCCCCACTCCTCCCTTTGCTTCTCTCTTCCCAGGCTACCACCAGCACATGGGTGATTGAATGGGCTCTCCTCACTCCATCTTCTTAAGTGTGTACACTTAACCAGGAAGAGAGAGGCCAAGACTGAGGTTCTGGGTTATGTCAGTCCTGAGTGTGATTTCTGCTCCCACTACATAAGTAGCTGTGTGGTCTTTGGCAAATTGTTCAACCTCTCTGTTTTTTCACTAGCCTTCCCTAAAATAAGGACAAATAATACCTATATCACTGGGTTGTTGTGAGGCTAAATAAGAATGTTCATGAAAAGCAAATGTTCAAAAAAGGATGATTTTGCCGCCCCCCCCCCCCAGGAGACATTTGACATTGTCAGGAGTCATTTTATATTGTCACAGCTGAAGTGTCTAGTGAAGAAGCCTGGCATATGGTTAGCAATACTACATTGCACAGGACAGGCCCCCACAACAGAAAGTTATCTGGCACAGGGCGTCAATGGTGCCAAAGACAAGAAACCAGAATAAACAGCAGGCTCAGTTTGGATGTGGAGGACTCGTGGGTGTCTCGAATTATTTTTTGTACTTTTTGGAATGACTGAGACATCTCATAATTAAATATCAAAGCAATTTTAAAGCATTTGTTCAATAAACATAATAAGAAATTATTATTATCACTGTTATTATTATTATTATTATTATCTTGGTAAGACATTATCCAAGCCACTTTCACTTATATTATCTCACTAGCACCTAGCCATTTGCCTTCTTGGTAAAAAAAGAATGATAGGAGGCAAGCCGTGTTCCTACTGCATGTGGTAGGATATCTACCCCATTGGTAAAGTCAAGGTGATAAATTTATTTAAAATATAACATTTCAGGCAAATAGAGTAATTGGAAGTTGTCACTTAGATCCCAGCTCTCCCTTGCTCTCTGTGTAGAGCAAATTACATCAGCAATTTCAGCCACAAAACTGGTTCATTTAAACCACAAATATCCCTATGCAGGTCCAAGGATTGGCAAGGCAAAAAATAAATAAGGTGCCCCAGTTAAGCAAATGTTTTTGGTCACTGTTTGCAACAACTGGCTCCCTAACGCTCAAGAAACCACAGAAGTGAGATAGAAAATAGGGGAGGGAGGAGAGAGATTGGCTCTCTGCATCTCCTTTTTCTCTCAGAATATTTGCCAGAATTTTCTCCCCGGGGCAGGGAGTCACCAGTGTGTTTGTGGGAGCATACCTACTATGAGTGACCTCATCCAGTGGGTCTCCAAGGTGGTCCCAGGCCGGCAGCATCAACATTGCTAGGAACTTGTCAGTGATGACAAATTTTTGGTTCCCACCCCAGAACTACTGTATCAAAGGTGGGGTGCAATCAGGCAATCTGGGTTCTCCCAAGCTCTCCTGGTGACTTTGGTGCACACTCAAGCATGAGAACCATCATCCTAATAAGATCAGCCCCCACTTCCCCTGTGGCTCCAGTCCCTGTTTTCTGTGGTCCTCGTGTGGCTCCCAACACCAGTTCAGCAGCAGCGGGGCCACGGCTGACTCATTTCCTTGGGCTGCACGCTTGCTGCATATCCTTAACTTTCACAACAAGAAAGGGGGAGGTTCAGTCATGCATCACTTAATGATTTTTCTGTCCACGACAGACCACTTTGCTCCCAGTAGGCTGTATCATCCCCCCCGAGGTGTGTCGTGGGCTCTGCCATTCAGGTCTGTGTAATTACATCACACAAGGACACATTTCTCAGAACATGTCTCCATTGTTACGTGACACACCACTGTACTCTTACCCCCTTTTCCAGATGAGAAAATCACAGCTCAGCAAGCTTAAGCAGCTTGCCCAGGATCATACCTACAGGACCGGTCTAGAACCAGGATCTGAATCTCCATCAGCCAGCCGCCAAATCCTATCCTCTTAGTGATGACATCACACTGCGCATTGATGCGGAAGAGAGAACACAAATAGATGAGCCCTGACAGGGCCAAACTGTTAAGTTCAGTGCCCCCTGCCACCTGTCTTGGGGTTCACCTGCCCACAGGTAATCCTGCCCTCTAGAGGCCAAGGCTCCTCCACTGCAGTGGTCTCCTGGCCTTTGGATGTGCTGGTACTTCCAATTCCCTCTCCCTCTTAGGAGCTATTGACTTTGAAACTGATGCAGCCTCTCTGTACTCCTGTTTCTCCTCTGCAAATTAGTTGCAATGATACTTGTGTCAAGGTGGTTAATAGAATTAAGTGGGGTAATGTGAAAATACCTACCCCCCTGGCTCGCATGTAGTAGAAACTAATCAACTCTTGTTTTTTTTTCTCATCTTCCTCTACACACCTACTATCAAAACTGCTCAACTCAGAATTGATTCTTTTGTAGTCTCACTTATGGGCCAATTAGCTAATATGATGAGTTAATCCTCACTAAAGTGTTAATTTGTAATGACTCGCTGTGTTTGTCTCCAGATTGCTATTTGCATTTCATCAAGGGGCTCTTAGCCCTCAAAATTGTTCAGCTTGAAAATGGTTAGTGGTGGAAACATTAGGGAACATGAAAGGCAATGGGGAGTCTTTCCCCATCCTGCAGGACGTTCCAGTCAAACCACAATGGACAGGGAATCCCAGAGAAATGAGAGAAAGGGAAATAGCCTTCAAGATTGCACCTGGCTTTGAAGAGAACAAATGAACTATAGGCCTCTGAATAGCAGGTAGAACGATGCAAAAAAGAAGTGAAGTTAAAGACTAACAAGTCATTTGCCAACATTTAATACAATTGCTGGGGACCTGTGAAGTTATTGTAATAAAGCTTCGTTAAAAAGTAGTTATAACAACTAATAAGACCCTAATTAAATTAGCTTTCACTGGGCAATGTGCTGTCGAGGTCCTAATTAGGTTATCTGCTGCCACTGGCCTTGCCTGAAACAGAAGATTCTGTGATGTTCCAGGGATGCCTGGAAAGCCGTCTCTGGTTTCGGGCAGGAAATGCTAAGAGGCTGTGAAGTAGGGGTCAGCCCAACCTCGAGCATCTCAGCTCTGCAGAAATCCTGGGGTGTGGCTTGTGTGAAACCCTTCAGAGCACCCCTGTTAGGAGCCAAACAGTTTTAAAGATGAAACAGGCATTTAAAGAGGGAAACTCTAAGAATTCCATTTTTCAGAAGAGAAAATAGAGATGCCCCCCACTCCCCTGCCCCTCCTCCACCCTGGCCTGGAATAAACCCAGAGCTTCGCGGCTAGTGTGGGTTTTCATTTGGAAAGATAGAGGGAAACAAAAGTGCTGGTGTCCCAGAGGCTCCTGACTTTGAACTCTGTGTGTGTGTGTGTGTGTGTCTACCCACATGTATGTCTGTGTGTTTTTGTGCGTGTGTTACTGTGTGTGTGTGTCTGTGCATTTCTGTGCCCATGTCTGTGTGTCTCTCTCTGTGTCTCTTTTCTGTGAGGGGGTGTGTGTGTACATGTGTGCGCATGCATATGTGTTGAGCATGGTTCAGTCCCAGGTAAATTGCTGACCCTTCACTGTGTGGGCTTTCTCCAAAGCTGTCTGCATTTCGGCCACAGTGGTGCCACGATCCTGGGCACTTACCCACGGGGTGACTTCTGCACCCTGCATGTGGTGTAACTCTTCACAATGGGGCTCCAGCCTTTCTTGTCTTTCAAGATTGAGCTTTGTGCCCAATGATCGGGAGCCCCAACTCTGCCTTCATAGCTGTGCAAACTTGGGCAGATTCCTTTATCCCTGTTTCCACTTTCTGCCTATAAAGTACAGATAACATTTCACTTATCTAGGTGGACTGATAGGAGAATTAAATGCCAGTAAAGCAGATAAGCTTCTTGTCAGTGGGATATTATCCCTCCAACCACACAGGATAGTCTCTCTCCCAAATCACTGGCTCACACTTGTCCCAACCTTTGCACATTCTGTTCCCTCTGCCCCTGCCCCTCTTCTCTGTTTCATGAATTCTTCCTGCTCAAATGTCTCTTCCCTCTGCATTCTTCCCAAGCACCCAGGCTGTGCCACTCCTCTCCTGTGCTGCCTCTCCCCTCCCCACTGTTCACACCAGGCTGGAATGGGTTTCTGACATCTACCTCCCACCAAGGCTGGGTCTCAGCTTCATAGCCTGGCATACAGCAAGGCTGGAAAGTGAATAAAATCTTATCACAGAAACCTTGAGGAGGGACAAGATTGGTTCCAGAGTCACTTCTGTTCCTATCCCCAAAACTGAAATAGATGTAAATTCTGTAAATACAGACACAAACACACACACACACACGCACACACACACACACACACACACACACGCGCGCGCGCATACACACACACCAAGATATTAGCAGTAATGACATTTGGGGGCTTGTATTTTATGTTCTTCTCATGCTTCTCTGGGATGAACATGTATTGCTCTGAGGGGGGAAAAAGGCAATAAGGACAGTTCTTTAAACCAAACAAGCAGAAAGCATAAAGGAGATTCATGAAGTGTCAGTTTTCCAAACTCATTCCTGGAAAAGTTGGGAGTTACCTGAATTTCTATGTGATGCAAAATTCTGATTGGTGGCTTCAAAGTCTCTGAATACTTTGTGGTGTCTGTGACAAGAGCTCACTTGGAGCTGCCACGTACAGACCAGAAGCCAGGATACTTTCCTAGTGCCGTCACATGTCACTGATGGATGGGCACCTGAGAAAGAAATGTGTTGTTCAGTGACTACATGGTTGTGCAGCACCCTGGGGTACAATTACACAGATCTGGGTGGTATAGGCCACTTCACACCGAGGCTGGAAGGTGCCTGTTGTAACCACCATCATATGGGTGGGCCCTTCCTGACCCAAATGCCACTAAGTGACATGTGACTACATCTTTAAGGTACCCCCTTTGTAGGCTGTGAGTTTTTACAACCAGGAGAGAAGGAGTTCCATGCGTCTAATGCAGTAGTCACTGGCTCCATGAGGCGAATCAAATCTAGTTTAATTAAAATTAAATGAAATTCAAAATTCAGTTCCTTCGTCACAGTGGTCATATTTCACGTGCTCCCTAGTCATACCTGGCAACCCTGGACATGCACGGTGTGCGCCCTGGACAGGGAGGATCTGGGACAGCATCATAGAAAGCCCAATGGGACAGAGCTGAGCTAATGTCTCTCAGCTTACTCCGAACATGGTTGATGATGTCTCAAGAGAATCAACACCTCCATTTGCCACATGAATATGTTCTTTCTTGTTCAAAAATGTGTATTTGTGGCCATGTAAGAGGCAGTGCCCCTAGAAAACTGTTTGGTAATACCTCAGAAATTTAAGCAGTAGGTTGCCTTTGACTCTGTGTTGCCACTCCTAATATCTGCAGAAGAGAAATAAAGACAAGTGCTCACACCACAGCTTGCATACAAGTGTCCATAGGGACATTCCTCACAATAGCCAAACAGTGGAAATAACCCAAATGCCCACTGGCTAAATAAACAGATGAGCAAAATGTTATATATATACACATGCAATGGAATATTATACAGCAAGACAAAAGATTGCCGTGCTGATACATGCTACAGCATGGACAAATCTTAGAAAAGATGTGCAAAGAGAAAGAAGTCAAATACTCTATTATATAATTCCATATATGAAATGTCCAGAGTAGGCTGATCCACAGAGAAAGGAAATAAATTCACAATTTTCAGAGATTGAGGCAGGGAAGAATGTGTAGGGGTTTCTTTTTAGGGTGATGAAAATGTTCTGGAATTAGATAGTGGTGATAGGCACAACTCTATATACAAAAGCCACTAACTCTCTACACTTTAAAAGGGTGTTTGTGACAAGTGATATCTCAGTAAAGCTGTTGAGATGACCTAACTGTCCATTTATAGACAAGTGAGCAAATAAACCCTAGTAACATCCATACTGTAGACCTTGATGCAACAGTCAAAAATGATGGATTGACTCTATGTGCTTATTAAGATAGATCTTCAAGACAAATTGTCAAAGGGGTAAAATAAGCAATTTTCAGGGAATTGCATACAGTATGAAATGTGACATAGAAATATAAAAATACCAAATGTTCCATTTTCTATGAAGATATTACTAAAATACGTAAAGAAAAAGAAATCCTAAAAGGCTATGCACCCAAAAAAACAGCAATCACTACTTCTGAAGGAAGAGTATAGAATTAGGGTTGATAGTCCAAAGGCCTATTCTTAATTTTTCAAGAAAAAGGTATTCAGTTACTATATGATGATGAACAATTAATTTTAAAGCTGTCATTATTAAAAGCATAAATAAAGTAAAAGGACTGATAATAAAAAGCAAGTTTCAAAGAAATAAACTAAGTATAAGCAGATATTTTGTTTGTTATAATATTCTCCTAGGGAAAAAAAAACTTACCACTAATCTTTGCCTACCCCAAACTCTCTAGGGCCGAAAATACCCACACAGGGTAGCTTCCTCTGGTTTCCCTGCTGAACGAGCCCCAGACCTAAAAGTCTCTAATTCCCAGGCTCCAACCTGATTAAAAGTATTAGAGGGATGACTCCGTCTCTGTGTCACCTGTCACCACTGCTCGCAAGCCAGATCTCTCTAGGGAAGGCTTTGAAATGCCTTTGTGCTTCCTCTAGCCTGCACCTCTGCCCGGATGACTGAGGACACTGTGTGACCTACTTAGGGGCATTTTCCCCCAGAGGTCAGGGAGAGGGAGAGATTTGCTTTTCATTTTATTTTTCCCCATTTCCCCCAATCTTTCCATCCCCAGATCACAAGAACAAAAGGATAAAAAAAAATTTTTTAAAGACCGTAATGAAGCACTTTCTCATTGTGTAGCTAAAATTCAGCGACGCTCTCCTTGCTATCTGCGTGCCATTGCCCTCACTGACACTTACTCTCCTTCTCGCTCTTTCCCTCTCTCTCCCTCATGGTCCAATTTTATTTTTCTGGGTTCTCTCTTCCTTTCAAGGCAGTAGCTCCTCATCATTGAATGAGTCTCTTTCCCCACATTTATTTACGTGGGAATCTTGCAGCGACCACTTTTAAGTCTTAGAACTTCTTAAAAGCAAACAGGCCCTATTCCCTTTGGAACATTTCAGGCAGATTTTATTTTTTTAAAGAACGCTTCAAAAGATGCCAGTTCACTCTGAATGCCCCATTTGTATAGCAGACCGCCCTGGCAGTCTAATTTCTCTCAGGCCACCCTCTCCTGGCCTGACTGCCACACTCCTCTCTTTCATTTTTTATATGTCTGACGGTGGCAGTGTCCTACAGGCTGCTCATTCTTCCAGATACAAATTCCATCTGCCATGTCTTTTTAAGAATGATGGACGCAGCACAAGGTCTCGGATAATAAGTCAATAATTGTGGCTACCACTTAGCCAAGGAAACATCAGAATTATGCTGGGAAACCTGGCCCCCACATGCCATGCTGCGGTTTTGTCAAAGTGCCCCTGCTGGAAGATGCTTGCTTGCTCCTGATAAATCAAACAGAGGCCTCCTTTGTGTGTGTGACTGACAGCATCTTACCATTAGCCCCCAAGGAGCACAGTGCCAGGCATGGTGCTGAGTGCCCTCGGGGCATTATCTCCTGAAGCCTTTACAACAGGCCTGGCAGTGGTAGGAGAGGCTTATGATGAGCCTAGTTTTGTATAGATGTGGACATTGAAGTTCAGAGATTGAGAGGTCTGTAAACATCACACAGACAGACACCTAGTAAGTGCCTACTATGTGTGGGAAACTCTTGTGGGCACTGTAGATGCAAGAGTGATTAAGATGGGCAAAGCCTCCACTCTCACGAAGGTTCTAGTCTTGGGGAGGTAGGCATGGTCAAATTGAACATGCATAGATGGACGATATGACATCAGGCACTGTAAGGATTCAGAGGAAGTAAAACAAGGCGTTGTCCTGCAGAGAAGTGAGGAAGATGAAGAAAGCACAAGAAGGTTGAGAGGGAAGGGCTCCTTACGGTCGGTCGTGGGCTGAAAAGTGAGCAAGTGGGAGGAGCCGCCATGCTGGGGCTTGTGGGAAGGCTTGCAGGCAGCCAGAAGAGCATGTGCAAGGGCCCTGGTGTAGGAATGTGCTTGGCATGCTCAGACGGGGAAATGGCAGGCAGAACACTGGGGGGAAGAGGAAGAAGGGAGAGGTGACAGATGATGCCGGGTGGAAAAACAGTATGTTGTACAGAGAGAGTAAGGAGTTTAGAGTTCTAAATGCAATAGAAAGACACTGGCTGGAGGGAGGGGATGGAAAGGGAAATCCTACCACTGGCTTGCAATTTTTAAAGAACTCTGTAGGTAAATAGAGGATGGCCCAGAGACTAGGAATAGGCTACCTGAATTTGTCACATGAAGAATGGAGGCAGGAAGGCCTCTCGGGAAGCTGCCAAGTGGCCCAGGAGGGAGGTGACTGTGGCCTGGAATCATGCTCTGTTCTTACACAAAATAATCGAAGCCACCATGAAATTGTGAGCTAGAATTGACAGAGAATCACCCACCTTGCCACTCACCTTCCTTAAGAAGTTGACATGAGATAGTCAGGTTTCACCCCAACCCATACTAACGGAGTGCCAAGTATGCACCACTAAATTCTCCTTAAACTTTTTCTTGAAGGTTGACATGCATCCTAAAAGTGCACAGTCATAAATTCAGGGCCCAATCACTTTTCACAAAGTAGACACGTCCCTCTAAGTGCACCCAGAGTGAGAAAGAAAAGTTTGTCCTCACCGCCCCTACTGAAGTACCCCCAGAGCCCTTCCAGTCAGTCTCTGCATTCCGAGTGTGTTTTGCCAGAATAACTCTCTGTAAATCAATGTTCCCTGTCTTGCTTAACCCATGACCCTGTTTTCTAAACTGCAATTAGAGATTCTCTTCTACCACCAACCAAGAAGTTCACGTCTTATATTCCTTGGTGTGTATTATGAAAAAAAGAGGAATTTGCTCATAAAAATCATAGTGTAATTTGGAATATGCTATTTTTGAACTTGACATTAATTTCCCACTCCCAGATTCTGTTATCCTCCCTCTTAAGGAGCACATGGTACAAATTGGAAAGATGCAAGTTGCCTTTTTCTAAAAGAGCCTGGAAATACAGGGCCCATAGAATAGGAATAGGCTACATGAGTTTGTCACATGGAATGAAGATAGGATTTCAGGACTTCATTCAGGGCACAAGACACTCCTGTTTACTGAGCATTTACTGTGTCCCCCGATCTGGGTGTTTTATGGTTTGTTGCTTTATTTAATCTCTACAACCCTTTGGGGATGGTAGGATTCTCTCCTTATACAAATAAAAAAGCCAAGATTCAGAAAGGTAAAATAATTGGCCCAAATTCTCCAGGCTTGTAAGTGACAAGTGCTGAGCTTGGAAGCAGTTCTGTCGGCCCCACAGCCCATGCTCATTTCATTCAATCAGAGCAGCCCCACTCATGCTTTGCTTCCTTTGATCTGTAGTAAATAAGTTGAAAGTGTTGGTCTCAACACTCCATTGCTGCAGTAAGCTCCGTTCCTTCTAATGGTTTTGTTTTTACCGTCTTTCAAATTAATGGTGAAGCTATTCATAAATGAAATGGGGAACCTGGCTGTAACTTTATTTCTTTCCAGAAATCAGGGGCTCTTTAAGCCTAATGAAGTTTAGTGCTTGCTGTAAATAGAGGAAAGAAATGAATGAGAACAATTTATATCATCCAATCCAGAGTCTGGCCAGGCAGGGCACCCGGAGCCACATGGTGTCACCATATCATACATTATCGAGAAAGGAGCCAGCAATTAGCAAAGCCATCTAGATTAGCCACGTTAACATCTCTGGGCAAGCAAATCATGTTGTCTGGCTTTCAAGAATCTCTTCCCCACTCATGCTATCCCTGGGTTTTTTTGGCTTTTCAGTCATGAAGGGAATTGATTTGATCAATTACATTGTTGCTGCCTAATTAGTAAGCATAGCCACACTTGCCCATCAGTTTCACAGAGATTAAACTTGGGATCCTGACTGCAGACCAATTTTCATAGCTGAAAGTCGCTGTGCCTTTCATCCTCAATCCATACCATGTCCCCCAGAGTTAATCATAACAAGACTTTGGGCCTGAGCCCAAAACCTGCCCAGAGGCAGGTTTTCAGAGTCCAGAGAGCTGGGTCTCCAGGGTCCCCCTGGGTTGCAACACTGGTTATTTTGTGAAAGCACCCCAGCTAAGGGCCCCTGCTTTTCCATGTGTGCCAGGCCTCACCCTTCATTTTTTATTGAAGTAACATTGCGTTATAACAGGTGTGCATCGTGAGCATCAACATATGTCTGCATCTCTCCCCCAAAGTCCAGTTCTGCCCTTCCCCATACTACTGTCCCCCTTGTCCTGATTTACCTCACCCCACCACCCCCCACCCCTGCCCCGCCCTGCCCTTCTGTAACCGCTAATTGATCTTACAGTCTGAAAGTTTATTTTTGTTCCACGTAGTTCATCTGTTTGTTTTCTCTTTATACCACATATGAGTGAAATCATCTGGTATTTGTTTTCTCTGTCTGGCTTATTTCACTAAGCATATTCTTCTCTGGGTCTATCCATGTTGTAAATGGCAGGATTTCATCACTTTAAAGCTGAGTAGTATTCCATTGGGTATATGTACCATACCTTCCTTATCCAATCAGTGGTTGATGAACACTTCAGTTGTTTCCAGCTCTTGGCTCTTGTAAATAGTGCTGTAATAAACATAGGGGTCCATGTACCTGTTGAATTAGTGGGTTTTTTTTTAAAGATTTTATTTATTTATGCATACAAGAACTGGGGTGAGGGCCAGAGGTGCAGGAGGTAAGAGAATTCACCAGAGACAGAGTAGAGAGCAGAACAAGTGGATCTACTGAAATTCTCAGCAGAGGGGGAGCAGCAGGCGAGATGGGAGAGGTCTGTTGTGCCATGTGAGTCAGCTCCCTGGCCTGGGATTGAACTTGTGCTGCAGTTGCTGGCAATAGCTTGATAGTGCTGAGACTTTAACCACTGTGCCACAGGGAGGCCCAGAATTAGTGCTTTTGTATTTTCAAGTAAATACCCAGAAATGGGATAATTGGATCATATGGGATTTCTATCTTTAACTTGTTAAGAAGTCTCCATAACTTTCCATGATGGCTGCACCAACATATATTCCCAGCAGGACACAAGGTCCCTTCTCTCCACATCTTCTCCAAAATTTGGTGTTTCTGGTCTTTTGGATACTAACCACTTTCACATGTGTGAGATGATATCTCAGATTGGCATTTATCTAATAACAAGAGATGGTGAACATCCTTTCCTGTGTCTGTTGGCCATCTATATGTCTTGACAAAGCACTTTCATTCTCACCTCTCATTTGAATTTCCAGGCATCTTGAGAAAGAAAAAAATGTGTAAGTTTCATTTAACATGAGGAAAGGAACTTCACAGAAATGATTACCACAGTCAAAGTTGTTCTCAACTAAGATTAGTCATCTTTCGTTTTTTAAATAGTAACTTTCATTGGGTTGGTTTGTCTGTTGCAAGAAGTTATACATACTCCTTATAGACACTTTAAAAATATAGACAAATGTAAACATAATTAAAAACCATCCCTGAAATGTGGTCGGTGCATATTTACTCAGGAGCTTATCAGTGGGATGGTATCAGAATATTGTTTTGTAACCTGTCTTTGTCTTTTGGTGTATCATGAACACTTTCCCAGTCACATTCACTAATTTTATCTTTAATGGTTGAATTGTAAAGGCCATTAAACTGATTATAGGCATGCACTATTTGGGGTTGTTTCCAATTTTTTTTTTTGTTGTTCAAGCTAGGGTACAGGCCAGAGGCGGGGGGCGGCGAGAGGGTTCACCAGAGACAGAGCGGGGAGCAGAACAGGCAGATCAGAAATACACTGCTGAGGGGAGCAGCGGGCAAGGCAGGAGAGGTCTGCCGCACCATGTGGGACTCTCCCCGGCGGGACTCTCCCCGTCGGGACTCTCCCCGGCTGGGCGTCGAACCCTCATCGCGAGCTGCCGACAGCTCCACAGCGCAGCGCTCAACCCTTTTCCAATTTTTAATTATGATAAATAATGTGTCAATAAAACCCTCAGGTCTAAATAACAACAACTAACACCTATTGAGTATTTTTGCCATAAGTACTGTGCTGTTTTACCTGATTTAGCTAATTTTTTTAAAGATTTATTTTTATCCATTTATACATATAAGAACTGGGGTCTAGGTCAGAGGTGCAGGGGGTGAGCAGACTCACCAGAGACAGAGTGGGGAGCAGAACAGATGGATCTACTGAAATACACTGCTCAGGGGAGGCAGCAGACAAGACAGGAGAGGTCTGCTGTACCCTGCGGGAATCTCCCTGGCTGGGGATCGAACTCATGATGCAGTGGCTGCCAATAGCTTCATAGTGCTGAGACTTAACCCCTTGCACCACCAGGGAGGCCCTTAGCTAATTTTTAACTCTCCCAGAAAACCCATGGACAAATGCTATTGTCTCCATTTTGCAGATGAGGAAACTGAGGCCTCAACAGGATGTAGGCCCAAAGCAGCAGCTTTTACCACTAAGGTAAACTCTTAGAATGGTAATTTTAGAATCACTACATAAAACTGCAAGGTCTAAGAGTCCTCTTACCCAATTGCCCCTCAGAAAACAGGTGCCAATCTCTATTCCCACCAGCAGGCCATGACCACCCACTCACTAACCCCATGGCAAAATCTTAGTGTTCATGAGCGAAAGGAACCGCAGACTTCTAGTGGCCAGGTTATGCTCTTGAGAGCATGCTTGCAGCCCCAGATCCTGGTCAAAACATTGATTTCCTTTAAATCAGTGGTCCTTATCCTTCTTTCAGTCCCTTTGAGATTCTGATGGAAGCTGTGAAGCAATCACACACAAAACACATGTATGTACAGCAAATGACTTTATTTTTCAGGGATTCACCAATACTGCTAAGGATGTCTGTGTTTGTAGAGGATTGATACATCAACAGTACTAAAACTAAAAACCAAAGCAAGGCCAATAAACCCAGCCAAATGCTAGTTTGATTAGATTATTCTTTTTAATAGCCATATAGTATATGGAACCAGAGCAGAAGGGACTGGAAAAAATGTCCAGACACGGTAATGATGAAGACCCGTGTCCAGGGAGAGGGTGTACCCGAGTCAAGACTCTCTCCTGAGGTTGTACGGTCCTTCATTAAACCAGCAGGACCTCAGAACAGATGGTCTGCACTTCAGCAGCCTGGGAAGAACAAGACTGTGACCTCCTGCCAAATGTACCTCTGCACACGCTGGTATTTTTCATTATCTCCCCTCTTGTACCCTAAAGGTTTTCGAAATTTCATTCTAAATCTGTTAAACCTCCACCAGCCCTTCCCATCCCTCTGCTGTCACAAGCTGTGGGTTGGACAAGGTGGAAGGTAAACATGGGGTCCAGGGCCTCACCTGCTCCTCTGTGGTGCACAGACATATTTGGGGGGACCCCTCCTTAGCATGTGCTTCTGGGAATAATGGGCCTGTTTTTCATAATGATCCATTGAGGTTTGGTCATATTTTCAGAATTGGGGGTAGCAAATCTAGTCCCAACCTGCAAGGAAGGAGGTGGATAGGGGAATTAGCATGCTTGAGTGAAATGCCCTTTGGGGTGACCCAGCAGAGAAGTTCGCTCTATCTGGATGGACCTACGTAGCTGCCGGACCAACATGGGCCACACACCAAGGGTAGAGGGAACACCTCAGCTGGACCCCGGCCATGCTGCCACCCACAGCCACTTCTGGGTCTCATTTTGCACCAGGTCACCGCAGCATTGCCAGAAGTATGGGGAATAGCGGGGATGGGAAGGAGGCTATTTTGCCTTTTACTGCCTGACTTCGTTATTTTGATCTCTGTTTACTTGTTTTTCTCCATCCTATGTAAATTTTGCTCTAGTCCCTTGCTTATGTTTTGGGCATTGCCCATCTGAGAATGATGGAAGAATCTGAGAGTCAAATATCCCTTCTTCTTTTACTTCCTTGGGTCCCCAGGACTGACTTTCACGACCTGGCAAGAAATGTCAGACGGATGACTTTTCAGTTCTAAATTCTTATAGTTCCTCCTGGCTTGGCCTGGGAAGATGAGTCACTGGAAACTAGTAGAGTCAC